>JADDOH010004926.1:0-166203 GCA_016648135.1 Agrypnia vestita
GCCTTATTAGGAATTTTCTTTAAATTTGGTCTATAAATTGAAATATTATTGCAATTCTTGAATAAGATAAATCTTGTCAAATGAAACTTTTACTAATAAAAAAAGATATAATTTGACAAAATACCATTCTTATAGTAGACCTCAAAATTCCACATCATTTTTAATGAAGTGCCTTTCATTCACGCAATTCGTTGTGAAGTGCATTTTTTGTAGATTGTAGAGCACGAATGTAGTTCTGGTGACAGGTGTGCGATGGAGCTACTCCCCCAAGACAGGACCGGACTTGGAATCATACATTGCTGTTTGTATGCTAATGTAGTGATATTTCAAATAATAATAATAATAATAATGAAATGCACTTAAATAATGTGCGCATTTGTCGAGTAAAAAAGGATAAAGAACTAAATTAAAAAATCTATAAATTGAAGTCTCTCTGTGTAGCTTATGTAAGATAGGGGCCCAAAAGATTGAAAACATTGGCCACAAAACGCCGTAATTTATTTTCCTCACTTGCAAATTCACATAAATAGCAATTTTGTTCTTACGTTTAATGGACTAACCGCGCACTAAATATATTATTTTATCATTTACAAAATAGTTATTCGGATGACTCTTCCGATTTTAATCGGGCCCCAAGGCCTCTTTTTTATTCCCCCATTTTCTTTATAACACCTCTGATATAATGTAAAAATTTCTCCATTTTGTAAGTTATGTACATATTATAATGGATTAATTCATTCGCTTTATTATTGGAACCCACAGTTGATCTCTTTTCTTTATTTCTATTATTATTCTTATTTTTAGTATTTTTACTATTCCCTTCTGAAGTCCTATATGGGAAAATGATTTATCCATATAGAAATACATATATATAAAAAGCCAATTTTAAGTAAGTTCACATCATTCACATGACTTGTATTTTCTTAATCTTCATTTTCAGTCCATTAATTTTGCTTGCATTAGCTATTTCAATCAGGCAAGATTAGAGTTTTTTTAGGGAAAACGATTAATATATCATTTGCAAATGTAAACTGAAAATATGTACCTACACCACTGAGGCTCGGTTGTATCAACTTGATTTATAGGTACAGGTCTTTTCATATAAGCTTGCAATTGAGTTAGTGTGGGTATAGTGCGTAATACGCGCATTTTTTATTTGTGTTTAATTTACAGGTACTGTAACGGACAGGATGAATGATAGCCCTGAAAAGGGCCTCCTCAAAGAAAATGACATTGCCGAGTTCCATGGTTCGCTGCGGACACCGATCAAGGTGGACCTGTGACGTCATCTTATTCACGGGCGACCGGGCAGGACGCCGGTGCGTCATCACGACCCTGAGGACCGTAAAGACGGGTCCTATGCTTTGATAAATTTGTGAACAAATTTATGTATGAAAATTTATGAAATAGTTGTGACATGTTTAAATTATTACATATTATTGTAAGAACCTAAATATTGACATATATGAATGTACTTTGTCACATGTTTATTTTCAATAAACGAGAAAATCGCTGTTGCGATAGACCGGGGTGGTGAGTGTAGCCAACTGTATGGCATAAAGACAGATATAAGAAATATTATTGAATATTTCCGAGTGACGGCCAACTGTATGGCGGAAAGACAGATACAGGAAATATTATTTCCTACGGCTAACTGTATGGCCTGACAGACAGAATTACAAAATATTGTTTAATATTTCAACATATGTATCCGAGGACAGAGAATTGGTATGCGAAGGAAAAACGGGCTGCAGACCGATTGTTTCCGATAAGTCGCGAAGCCATATCTTGTCAGATCTCGGAGAAATCTACATATAACTAACAGTGTTTTATAGGCCTAGCGACGGGGCTCATCACTAATAAGGTCCCAGGCGCGACAGCCACCAAAAAACGGTATTTGTATCAACAAATACGAGAATTTTCAACCCAAAATTGATTTTCTTATATTTACGAAAAACGAGGGTTTTTTCAATAAAATTGGTATCAAACCATAATATTTTTGCTAAACAAAGCCATTTAGACTAAAATCTGAAAGAAAATCATGTAAATAAAAAAGTAAAATTTTTCACATTTTTTACGTAACCACTATCAGCAGTGGTCCAATGTCAATAAGGGTCATTTTTCAGTCAAAACTTTGAAACTGTCTTACGGACGCTACAACAGCCGGATCAACTTAAAATATTTTTTGTTGAATTCCTTGCATAAGAATCTATCCATTTTACATGTTTTTACATACCTACCTTGTCAGGGGCGCACCTGAAAAATAAATGAAAATGAATTTTTTGCAACCCACTTTAAAATATTTATAAGTGACTGAAATTTTATTGTACATAATTAAAACTGATATCAAAAATTACACCCATGTGGGCTCTTTATAAACTGCATTAACAAACATGTATAAACCATAGTTAACAAATTTTATAAATTTAATTGTGAAATTTTCCTGAGCAAATACCGCTGCGATCGGTATATATTTTTTGATAAAAAATTAACTTCGGTCTTGCGGGTCCAGGCAATCACGTCATGCTATAAGCAAGACATAGCACCATGTAAATGACGTGATGAAAACCCCGGGGGGGTGGCGTAAAAATTCTAAATAATTTTTGAATTCTGTAAATAAAACTTTCCGAGCTATTTTTTAGACAATTTCGGGTGCGCGAACGCGGGATAAAAACTCTCTGTGATTGGCTCCCGGAAATAAGCCGGGAGGTATTAAATTTGTGTATAAATTAAACTTCCGTCGGCGTACAGATTCATTCCGTTCTGTGCTTTATACGCCGTCTGGACCACTTCATCTGACTTTTACTCAACACCTCTGACCTCTGCTCTACCTACTGTTTTTGGATTTTGGAGCTTCAACTGGACTACCTGCAACCGGATAATTCACTTTTGTGAATATTTAGAACAACCACTGTCAGCGGGTTTACGATTACCGCTGTACAGTCTTGGTCTGTTCTACGAGTCAAGTACGGGAGACCTGCGCATCATATCTTCGCGTATTCTGTACGGAACAGGTACGCCCCTCTCGTATCCGTAAACTTAACACAACAAAAATATGCGCATATTACGCACTGTACCCACACTAACTCAATTGCAAGCTTATTTGAAAAAACTTATATGTACATAGTTAATTTGAAGCATGCATTTTTACGAAAATGTTTTGTTTAAATGGAGAAAATCGCAAAAATCTATGCCTTAAATGACATATTACTATTCGAGTAGCTACAACCGGCCCTTATATTAATGCTTTAAAATCCTAGTTTAGAATTTTAAATATGTATTCGAGAGTCGCAGTGAATAGCTTCGTGCCGGATATTCTTTTCAAACATAAATGGCGGTGTCATGTCATATACAGAGGCAGTAGTATATAAGCATGTCTGTAAATTTTCATTTCGTTTCGGTGCCGATTTATAATATCTAATATCATTTATTAATAATAACTTTAGTTTAATATCTAATATCAATATATCTCGTACAACTCTCATGTAAAATGATATATTTTACACTTGTACAAAACATGAAACTGAAAATGAACCTTATCATGATATTCTTCTCGTCACCAAATAATCTGATGGCAAAGAAAATATAAAAGGCGTGTGTTGAAGGCAGCATCCGCGAAAGACCTGGCCTGACCAAGTAAACCAAATATTAGATGATTGCACAGTGAAAAGCTTCAACAATCGAAGAGCGTGGGTGACAATATGCATGAAAGTTGATGAAGCAGAAGTAGTGTACTAGGACAGAACATTTTGGCGTTCTATCCTCTTTTTCAATCCCTGCAGGTTGTTAGTTAGTTGATATATATTTTTTAATTCAGGAACCTAATAAAGTCCTACAGAGAAATATTCAAAATAGCTAGCAGTCGGTGGAACATAAATATTTTAATGCTAAATAGTTCAGAGTTATATTTTTAAGTTTGATTAGCTCAATAATTTTTTTGTCTACTTACATTTGGAGTAAAAAAGAATGTTGAAGAAAAAGATTACATAAGGAGAGTTTCGTGATGGTAAGTTTGTTAAAAAGTATTTAAATAATGTGAAATAATAATAAATAATAAACTTCGACTCTGTTCGTTTGAATGATTTTGTAACAGGTGTTGTATGTCGTGATAGTCAACTTTATGGGTGAAATACATTTATCGCTTATTCCACCCTTTATGGCAAATAATTATCTTACATTTTGCAGTTATTAAATAAAATGTTTATTGACAAATTGTCCAATATATGCTACACACCTTTTTTTTTAAACCGTGTATCCATATCCATGCGAATTTGCTTGTAAAAAGGGAAACTACTTAATGGATAATAAAATTCTTAATGAAATTTGTAATAATAACCAAAGTCACAATATTAAATAATTTCAGAAAAGACAGTAGCCGACTATTTAATTATTTTGTTGGGTTGACATAAATAATGAAACTTATTGAGTGTCGCAGGCACAGCGAGACTAACAGAAAGATAATTAAGAAATAAAATAAACACACTTCGCAGTAGTAAATTAAGTACTTGCAAATTACGTTAACACACACGTCGCACAAATACAATACGTTACACACTTAAGATATGTAGACAGTATATTATATTAATATCTATTATTACAATTTAAATTGTTTGAGGAAAAATATGTCGATAAAAGAAATAGTAAGTATCGTACAATATTGAGTAGCTCGTTGGTGTAGTGGTCATGACGCTCGCCTAGTGATCTAGTGGTCGGTGGTTTCAGTTCCATTCCAGGACACCAGCAAGATAGTCCTATTTTCATTGCACATGCTTTTAGCTTACCTACCTAAGTAGTTAGAGCACGAATATTGATGCGACATGTATTTCGTGTTTGCATCACTATTTATTAAAAAATAATATTATAAATACAACATAATGTTTTTCACAAACATAAAATATTAATTAGCAATCGCAGTAACAACCGCCAATCTGATATTGGAGTTGTATTAGCCTTGGTAAGAGTTACATTTTTAAAAAGGGCTTTTAGCTTTCTAAATGCCTTTTTGTTATATTCAGTTAGCCCGTAACGGTACCAACAGACATTACTTGAATGGTTATATAATGCATATTGAAATACAATACGACTGAAAAAATACTTTTGTAAATAGCAAATTGCTCACGACTCGCCCGAATACAATGCAACGCCTTCTGGCTTGCCGCGTTTAGCGAAGGCGGCTACCTGCTCGCCGGCAACGCAGCGCTAGCGTTGGCAGCATCGCAATTTAGGGATGGGTCGTCGACGTATTTACCGTCGACGAAACGAGACCGTCCACGTCCATCCATCGACGAGACGATCAACTAGTTGAATTCGTCAACTAGTTGACGCGTCAACTTCGTTACGCGGACGTCGCGGACGTTCTATCTAAACATCGGGACGATGGTCAACTGTCTACGGTTCAACGCGACGCTTCTCGACGCCTCAACCGTTGGCTATTTTTATGACGTTAATTTTTATAATTTAAAGAAGTTCGAAGAAATATAGTTTCGGGGAAAGTAAAACCGCTACCTGTGCTTATATGTAAAAAGAAATATTTTATTATTTATTTGTTTACGCACATTACAGGCTTTTACATATTGTTTTATATACTTCTTTCTATATATAAAAAAGAAAGAAGTAGGTGTACACAACAATATCAGGTGTAAGCAGTAAAATATTAGTTCAATAAAAAATAAAATAATTAAACAGAATTGTTTTATTTTATACAGCGTAAAATTGGGAATTCACCGAATCGTCGCACGTGACATCACAAAAAAATCAAGTAAAAAATAATAGATAATAGCTTATTAAGCCTATCTCGCCATACGCATGTATTAAAATTTCAAATCTCTAGTCATAGTTCGTGTACACAGATCTGCACTCTGTGGTAGTGTACTTTAGAGTTGAAATGAAATTACCCGTCGAGCCGTCTATGACGTCTATGGCATCTATAAGTCGACAGCGAGAGATGAGAGAGAAATAAACGGAGACGTTTTGTCTTGCTCTCGCTCGTTGCTTTGCATTGCGTTTAAATCGTCCACCGACCACGGCGTCCGCTGTCCACCGTCTACGAATTCAACTAGTCCATGCGATAAACGTAAACGGTCGACGCGTCGATGCAACGTCAACGGTTGATTTCAACTAGTCCGTCCATTCAACGCCCATCCCTATCGCAATTTCACTCTCTCAGGTTGGCATCGCGCTGTCATGCCGGACGGGTTTTGTTTTGCCTCGCGTATTGACAACGGTTACTGTTCGATTTCGGTCGTCCCGTATTTAACTACATTCCGTTTTGTGTTTTTATCTATAAAAGTGGGTGTAATTCTCGTGTTAAATCAAGTGAAGCAAAGCCCAAAATGGTTATAAATCAAGATGTGTGTTAGAAAGTGATTCGCTGTAACGTTTTCGCTGATTCAAATAATATTGAATCAAAAGTTGATTGTGATTGTTAGAGTGGAAGTTCTGAATAAGGTTTGTGAATTATAATTGTGTTCATCATTGTTCTGTACGATCTTATGAATAAATGCACGAAGTTATAACGCATATTTATTTGTTTCGCTCTTACTTGGAAGTTTGTTGACTTTTTAAAAGTTTTGACAAATCTGTGCGCATGCTCAGATAAGATGTTTTGGAATTTACATTCGGTATACATGCTGTTGTATATTTGTTTTATTGTCAATGAATGTTTTAATTCCCTTTGTGTTTTGTTAGTACAGAATAAACAAATGAATAATGCGTTTGTCTTTAAAAATATAAATATTTATATTATATTTACGACTCCATGTCGATTTATACCATCCATGCGTGTATACAATACCTTACATAATATAATTTACCGTTAGTATTTTAATTCTGTTCATATATTGTTTCTTATACTTCTCACATTAATTTGTGAATAATGGCATAGTTATATGATAATCATTAATTTAATTTATTATAATTCAGCAATATATTGGTGGATAATAAATTTACACACACATTTCGATAAGAAACAAAACAATGCGTTGAAGAGCTTTGAAATATCCGTATCCGAAAGCGTTTATCTAGCCTTCTAATTAATTTTGGTTGATATTAGAAAATGCTGTTAAACTTATTTTATTTTGGAGGTTAATAAATTATTTGAAATATACAATTATTGAATATTGGACTGCTTCCACGTAGACCTTCAATTACTTTACATGGAGAAAAAATCATATTAGGTAGGTACGCGTTCGAACTAGAGTACCGAACATACAATTAATAAGTAGACACCTATGAAAGTGATAACAGGAAATATTTAAATAATGTGTTGACCTTAATGTTGTAATTATCCAGTCCTCAAAATCTCACCTTCAGACAACGGCTACATTTTTGAGATATCAGTTATTATGAATTTAAGAGCAATACAAGGATGTTTTAAAATCTTGTATGAAATTCCATTTAAGGATACATTTCGTATGATGATATTTTTAAAGACCGACCGAAACTAGATTTTCATCCGAAACCGAAACTTATTTAATTCAGACATGTTAAAATTTACATTATACACTATAATCTAGTTTGTTTTTCCTAGACTTATAATAGTACACTAGGGTTTCAATTTAATTTATTTAATCAATTTAATTAGTAAAAATATATTCACATATATTTTCTAGAACCACTCGCACTAAACTCATTTTAGTGAAAATTTTAATAGTCTTTAGTCATCACAACACCAATCTTAATACTACAAACAAATCAACTATTTGCTAGTAGTATTTTTTGGACTATAGCAATACGATAAATAACGAATCAGTAATTAAACTATAAAGTTTGTCAAAAGACAATATTTGATCTTCTGTGTATAGTTTTCTGGGATATTCTGCCGTGTATATGTGACCTCTTTGGTTAGAGAGGTCACATATACACCGCAGAATATCCCAGAAAACTATACACAGAAGATTCTGAACGGCCGTGAAAACCTGAGAACATTTTTAACGATATTTGAAAATTATAAACCTGACAACTTTCCTTTTATATTACAGGTTCTTCTAGAATAAAATTTTAGTTATTCTTTTGAAATAATATTACCCTTTTAATTGTTTTATTATAATTAATAAAATTATTGAGATCTTGTGTTTGGCACCTTAAAGATTTAATTTTACTAATAAAGAGACTTCGATTTTAGACCTGCGTGTTTTTCAAGACAATGTCATTTTTAATCATATACAATTTGATAAGGAGTACTATAACGTTACTATATTTTAACGTAACAATCTCAAAAAAAGAGGTTTCGGCCGAAACCGAACTTCGGTCGGTCACTACTAGGGAATGCAATCCCGATCCCGCGAGATCTCGAGGCATTTTACGAGATCAATCCCGAACCGAAAAATCGGACGAGATTATCGGGATTGATCAGCATTTTTTATGTTTTGTATGTTTAATTGTACCTATATGTATATAGAGCGTTTAGTAAGTACTTAAAACTTATGTTCATGTCATATTCAAATAATGAAAATAGCTTTGAATAATTTTCAACCTAACATAGTAATAAAAACTACAACTAGTTAGTACTTTTTACTCTACTACATTGACTGATTGATGCTTGGAAAAACGCCTACAAAAACTTTAATCCAAAGATTAATAATGAGCATTTTATTAAAATTGCTGATATAAAAATGCAAGGCTTTGTCGTTACTTACTATTCAGCTCTATAAAAAAAAACACAAAAGTATTCGGGATCCCGATCCGTAGGGATCCCGCGGGATTGGAAATTCTAATCTCGAGGGATCCCGAAAGGGCAATACCGACTCGGGATTGCATTCCCTAGTTACTACCTAGTTATGTTAACTTAAATCATGTCATTTCTACATCTGATCATAATGTTACTTTATTTTTTATATTTTTTAGTAATTCTCATTGTGACTCGTCAGTTTTACTAGTCATTTGATGGAATTTAAAATTTGGTACGACGCCACCTCCCAAAGTCTGGTTTACCTGATCGGGTATTTCGAGGACGTCTTCTATTCTGTCGCACACGCACGTCGGCGTCGTGTTGCATCCTCTCCTGGAAAGGCGTACGTTACTCGTGTCCAAACCACACTCTTAGCACTTGCAACACGTAGTCCAGAGAGACCATTGCCTTCAGTGTACTTTATGTCTGTCGAGCACCAAACAGTTTTTAATACGGAGCTTATGGATAGTGAATGGAGTCGGTCCTTGGACTAACCTAATTAACTAACTTACCATCACGCCGTTTCCCCGTGGGGTTAGGCAGTGAGGATAGAGCGCCATACTATTCTGTCCTGACATACAACTTTCGCCTCATCTACATTCATACATCTTCGCATGCAAGCTCGACGGTTGTTGAGGCTTCTAACAGGACCATCTTCCAGTATCTGGTTAATCTGGTCATGCCAAGACTTCCGTAGTCGCCCACTCTTTCTGGCGCCGTCAACACTTGCATTATATATATCTTTCTTCCTATTCTTTCCTCATTCATTCGCTCAACATGCCCAAACCACCTGAGCGACCCTATTACATTACCCTTTACATTCATTCCTAATATCTTCATTCTTTACTCTATCATACATGGATTTGCTACACATACGTCTAAGGGATCTCATCTCCACTGCATTCAATCTACTTTCGTTCCTCTTCTGCCAGCTCCAGGCTTCACTCGGTCCTTGGAACGACACGGTATATCTGAAATTTTGGTGAAAACTCCTTTTTCTTATCAAAATTCTGACAGCACTCGCTATAATCCGTCAAAATGAAGTACTTTTTACTCCCTTTCTTTTAACTCGTAGCGTCTGCGTGCTTGCTTGTCTGTCGAAAAAACTTTGGATCGATTTTTAACCCTTTTCCCGTGATCAAATCGAGCTGAAACTTTGCACTCAGACTCGTGGCGACGATAAAAATGATCAAACAAATTTTCGTTCTAAAAAAATTAATAATTATAGTATAATTTTGAATTTTTAGAAATTTTAATTTTATTTTCAAATTGGAATCATTCAATATGAGTAATTAGCCCGACGCGTGTATAAACACGAAACCTGATTCAAAGCGAAAGGGAGTATTGTAAAAACTTGGTTTTTATGGGTTAGTTTTTATATGTTTGAACTTCAGTCTTACATTAGCCAGTAGTTTTAATGGCCAAACGGTAAGCATCAAAATCTCTTCTGTAAAGATTTTTTCATATCTAATTTTTTTAATAAAATTTTTGTTGCTCTCAATTTTTGTTAATAAATCTTTATTAATGAGAGAAAAATTAACTTTGATACAGAGTATTGTTATATAGACAATTATAATATATTTCTGCAAATTATGTGAGAACAGCGCCATCTTGCATAGTGTAGCGTCTTGGAGTGTTAGTGAAGGACATTGTGACCTAGAGAATTATCTATTTCGATATTTTTCTTTAAAACTGTGGTACAAGAATGTCACATTTTCTAATAGTTTAGAAAATAACAATAAAATAAAGATATATTTTAGTAATTGTAATATATAGGGTGTACCAGAGCTAGCAGCAGAAACTTGGCTGGCAGATTCCTGCCTATGTTATGAGTCTAAAATATTCAAGCAACCATGATCAATAGTTATGGAGATATGCAGTATCAGAGTTTGAATTTTTTTTTCTCAATATTTCTGACTTATTTTTTGCAAAAAGTTGAACTATCATTACATTAACTTATATCGATTGTGAAAAGTTCATTCCCTTTAATACAAGTCGAATGAAATGATAAAAACCTTGCAAAAATGGAAAAAGGTTTTTTTTACAAGGTTTTTATGATTTTATTTAAGTTGTATTGAAACGAATAAATTTATCATAATCGATATAATTTACTGTAATGATTGTTCAACTTTTTGCAAAAAATAAGTCAGAATTATTGAAAAAAATGCAAACTTTGATACTGCATATCTCCTTGAAAAATTTAGATTCAGAACATAGGCAGGAATCTACCGGCCAAGTTTCTGCTGCTAGCTCTGATACATCCTGTATATCTATTTTGAATTCTAATAAAAATGTTGCTTTTAAATTACATAGCACCATTTTCGTAAAAAAATTGCTTATGGGTGATGTGCCGACTGCCGAAGAAATAAAAAAATTAAATTTTCAGAACTTTTAAGCTCAATATGATATAAAAGCTCAGTTTGATGTAAATTGAAAATGATACCTACCTTATTATACCAAGGTCGCGAATTTTGTCTAAAGCTAGATTTTATCTATAGCTGTCACATGTCGTTCCATTTGTTCCATGTCAAGAATTGCGTTCTTGAATTCATGGTTAAATATTTTACAAATCAATCAAAAAATATATACAAGGTGTCTCGCAGCTAGTAGCGAAAACTTCGGGAAGTTTTCCTCATTCAATTTTGAACAGAAAATATATTTTACGCTTGGATTGAAATGTCGATAGTTACGGAGACAAACGACATCAAGGTTTGCATTTTTTTCCCAATATTTTTGTAAAACGTTAGAATCGCGAATGTAATTTATATCAAAAATTAAAAATTCGTTCGCTTTTATGCAAGTCAAATAAAATGCATAAAATACTGATATGTCAGTTGTATATTTTTGAGTGGTTTTTGATTTTATTTGACTTGTATTAAAAAGAACGAACGTTTCACAGAAATAGATCAGAAATATTGAAAAAAAACTTCACTTTTCTTCGCAACTGTCGTCGAATATTTTCTATTCAAAATTGAATGAAGAACACTACCCCGAAGTTTTTGCTACTAGTTACTAGACACCCTGTATGCGTAATTGTCTTCGTCACATTCTTACTAAATTGCCCAGAGAAATTGACGCAATGTTTAAATTACGGAGAGTTTATCAAATGGTTGATGAGGAATGAATAGATACGAGATTATAAAGAGAGCTGGCTACCTACATATCGTCGAATTAGCATTGAAAAACCTCGTCCATTGTACAGAAATGGGCATGGCGGACGGTAAACTAGTTCTTCCACACTTTCATTATAACACTTCGGTACATGGCTGCGGTACCTACCTGGCGCTACCTGGCATCTTCACTTCCGCTGCCATGTGCACCATAAACTAGACGGACTCGTGAGATCAACCTGACAACCTGCGATGACGAGAGGTAATCTGTTATAATATGAAATGCATTCCACATTTTTAATATCCAACGAGGAAAAACACATGTTTAATTGTGATAAAGTGGATAAAATAATGAAAACACATTTTATTTGTGAAGATACGATTTTTCAGAACATAAGTGCTTACTTCCTCTATGCTTAAAAAAATACGAAATATTGTATATAGATCTTGACCAACGTAAATTGGCGTGCGGCGACTTTGGAACTAAAACCCGCCCCGCCCGCACCCGGCGGTAGCCCCTCGCCCTGTCATTCAGTTCAATCTCGTATTTGCTCGGGAGCTGTGACACCTTGATTTCCAATATACACTGAATTATTATGTCAAAAACATCCAAAACAGTCCGGAGTGGTGCAAGAACAATTGCCAATGAAGTATTAAAGTTTTGCGAAGCTGAACCATTTGACAGGGCTCTAGACAGAGCTATTATTGGTTTATTTATCTAGTGTTGCCCGACAACATTCTATTAAAGGCTCCGGCATCGGTCACCAGACACTCTGTATATTATGTATTGCATAATAAATTTACACCCTGGCAGCTTCTGTTTCGCGACAGGGACGCCCTTCCTCGCGTGCCAATTTATTATGGTCGCACTCTACGTGCATATATCTGGATTACTTACTTTTTACTTCTAATGTTCTTATGGCTATTGTTGAACTCTAACCTCCTGGACGATGCCTTTCCACCTCTTCCGATCCATTGCCTTCTGCTCCCATCTCCCTTTCTCCAGATCAGCCAGTACATTGTCCATGAGGTCCTCTCTGGGTCTGCCCAGAAGCCTTTTCCCAGTTGGTAATATTTGTATGGCTCTATCGTTGCTTGTCCACATCCCTATCAGAGATAGTCTGCTCGATCTGATGGTGTTGGTCAAGAAAATGTGCAGTTATGAGGAAGGAATTTCTGTCATGCTCCTGTGCCTTCATGTGCCTGGTACAATACCAGGTGTAGGTCGCAGTATTGCTCTTAATATATACCTGGCTTGCTTAATGTAAATTAAAGATAAGAATCAAATGCAGCATAAGCTTGTGAAGCAGATGTTCACCAATCATGATCTTAACCTCAGATTGCGTATGCGAATGGTCAGATGATATTGTGTTCTCAGCATTGTTTTATGGAATGGAAGCACGGGCACTTTCCCAAGACGTGGCGTACTCAGGTTTTCACGGTCGTTCAGAATATTCTGGTTAGAGTTTTCCGGGATATTCTGCCGTGTGTGCATGACCATTCTTGCCGTCGTTTCAAATCGAAAGGTCGAATATCCCTTAAAAGTCTAGAAGAAGAATGCTTAAACGTCAATTCGATTTATGTTATATGTTTTTCGATTCAACGGTTAGAAAGTTCCGCATGCGAATCCCGATAGTGACCAATAGACACATGATCTTATCTGTTTATCTTTCTGAGTGATTTATCTTATTACTTCCTTTCTTTTAACTCGTGGCGTCTGCTTGCTTGTTTGCTTGACGAAAAAAATTTGGATCGATTTTTAACCCTTTTCCCGTGATACAATCGAGCTGAAACTTTGCAAGCAGACTCGTGGCACCGATCAAGAAGATTTATCAAATTTTCGTTAAAAAAAATAATAATTATCGTATAATTTTGGATTTTTAGAAATTTTAATGGTTTTTTTCAAATTGGAATCATTACAATAGTTTGATCACTACCAACGGAGCCGGCGGCCCGATAACGTCACGGAATATTTAAAATTTGAATTACTCCGTTGGTAGGTATAATAGGTACTTCACTACGAATTTCGAAAAATTATGACAATTGGCTCACAGATGACAGCACATTTCGGTTTTTTGGGAAGAAATTAAATAATAATGAGATCATTTTAGAGATTTTTGACATAGATATTTGTCCAGACATGTTTCATTTTCAGTCAATCAATTATTACATGATGGTAAACTTAATTTACAAAGAAAGGGAGTAAAATAATAACTTGGTTTTTATGGGTTAGTTTTTTTTAATTATAATATTTTGTGAGTTACTGTTAAGATTCGTCGTGACGTCGTTGCATGAGATCACGATGACAATATAACTCGGTTCCATACTGAAAGCAAAAGACCACCGTTGTCACACGCGTACTAACTGTATACATTAAGACTGCCTGTGGTTTCCTCCTGTTTCCTGCCACACGCAATCGTTTTGTAAAAATACTTTCCCGAGTGAATCATTTTTAATTTTTAACCCAACCAAAATTGTCCTTATGCAGGGCTGCTGACCAGTTTTCCGAGAAATTAATGTTTATCCAATCTCATCATTTTCTATTTATGCCTATCGCTCACACCGCAATTAAATTTTCAGATCGTTCTCGGAACTTGAGAAATGTCGACATCATTACGAGTATCTTTAATTATAGAATACGTTTAATAGCTGGCACTATAATTTGGTATAATTTTATTTTATTATTATCAATGGTACACAAACAATGAAAAACATAGAACATGAAATAATCCACTGACAATATAATTTTCATCAATTTAATGCGAACACAACAAACATAAGGATTTAAAATAAAGCACAGAAACCACACTAAGGCGTCTGATACACATGCTTCTTTAGTGGCACGTGAGCATGCGCAGTATCGACTTTGACAATGGCATGCTTATTAGTGGCATGTGTGTACGCACATTGCTAGAAATGAGCCAGCATGCTTATGTCATTCGCGGGCTTCGCGGCTAGTATTATCAATGCGATCTTCTCAGCCCGCGACAGATGAAACAAATATGGCACGTTGGGGAGACGATAATACATTACTTCTCTCGTAACTTATTACAGGAATCACGAATGTCTGTGGAATACTCGGTCACCGTTGTGTAAAAATAATATAGTGAGAAATAATGTTTACGAAACTTTATTAATAGGCAAACTAAAATCAAAAATGTGCGGATGGAAACTCGGGAACTTTTTTGATTTTTCGGTTAACTTGAATTTTCTATTTCAGTTTGCAAAGTTTCCATTTTGAACAAGAGCGTCTTTATTCTATGACAAGAGCATGCCACTAATAAGCATGTGTGTTTGATTGTTAGCTTTGGGCATGCTTATTTATGAGCATGCCACTAATAAGCATGCCAGTAATGAGCAAGTGTGTACAGTTGTTAGGGCATGCTTATTAGTGGCATGCTCATTAGCATGCCAGTAAAGAAGCATGTGTATCTGTACCTTAAAGTATGTCATAAAATAAAAAATCAAACTAAAGAACTACAAAATTTATTTTTTAAGATTACTTATAGAAGTCTCACAGAGACGAAGCTATTTATCAGGCTCATGCAGTGGGAACATTGAAGCATGACTTTTTTGTAAACGTATATTTTGGAAAAAAAATAGAAATCAAATATTTATGCTACAGATTTTTACGATATATCAAAATATGAATAGGTACTATGACAACAATTGTGATATATGTCGTGTTCCGATTTTTTTTTCCAAACAATTGGTTACGTAAAAGCCGTGCTGCGATGTTCCCACTGCATGCCCCTGCTATTTATGCGGGAAACATGTATGGAAGCTTTATACGGTGGCCACGGGGCTCATGAACTGTATTAGAGTATAAACACCAACACATCGGAACAATTCGTCTCGCACGCACGGCTCTCACATATTAATTCGATTGTCTTTCTTAAGCCATGTATTCACTAGGGGACAAATTGTCCCTCAACAGCACGCGCGGCATAGAGTCTACGTGACGTTGCAACGTCGTGTACTGTTCCGCGACGTCGCGCACAACATAGCGCGGCATTTCTACGTGCCGTGGCAACGTTGCCATGCGCGCGGTACCCGAGCGAGCTCACTGCAACATTACGCGGAGCGTCAGTACCACGTGGTATGTTTACAAGTGAATACGCATGCGTTGTATCTGTCAAGATGACAGTGTGGGGAAACGAAATTGTTCTTGAACTCATCGAGCTGTATCGATCGAAGATCGCATAGAATGTCCGTCCTTCTTTCTCTTTGCAGTAAATAATTTCGCATTCTCCTCTTTTTTCTCCTCTTACGTTTCGATAAACTCATTAACATAAACAGATACGCAGCTGTTATCATAACGTCATAGGGCGACATTTCCGCGACGTGTGGAAAAAAATAATTATTTGCAAAATGGACCTTGTTTTTAATAATATTCAATTTACTACAGTAAAACCTCGTTAATTTGAAATTGCGACCCAAAAAAACATTTCGAATTGCGCGGAACCCCCTTTTCGCCAAATGATATACCGCAGCTGTCATCATAACCTCATCGGGTGACATTTCCGCGACAAGATATGCGAGTCCCGGTGTGAACACGTCAAATGACCGCGTCATTGTCCCCGAAACATGAGCGTAGATGTTGATGCGACATGCCGAGCGGAATGTTTCGCGATTTGTTCCCTAGTGAATACATGGCTTTAAACGAAAAGAAACCTGAATCGTTGTTTTGTCAACTGATGAACGTACAATTCAACAAAAGTTTGCCGCATGCAGGAATGCCAGTAAAGACTTGCGTACATTGAATCAAGCGTGTTTTCATTGGCAACTTTTATTCCCCGTGCGCCAATTTGCATATGAAGAGTGATAAAGTGATACAGATTAGAGGGAGCGCTGCATTTCAGACTGTTCACTTACAACTTGATGAAAAGATTGAAGCAAATTGAATCAGCGTCATACCCGAGCGGGAACGTACTCCGCTCGGATGGACGCACGTACAAGTACATACACAATGGACCCGTTTGTCGTTCAATATTGGTCACAATTGCCGACATTCTAAAAAAAACGTGTTGAATAACCGTTATTAAACTATTGATACGTCTCTAGAAAAAAATCTCCTCTGCTTCTCCGAGCTACTTCACGGAATAAATGAAGATGAAAGAAGATTGACGGGCCTCGAGATAATAATCGTCGTCATCAATATTGACTACGATCCCAGCGGTCTTAGCCTCTTCAATTTCATTTTCTTCATTGATTTCTAGTACACGTGTTTCTTCCTATTAGGGAATGCAATCCCAAGTCGGGATTGCCCTTTCGGGATCCTTCGAGGTTAAAATTTCCAATCCCACGGGATCCCTACGGATCGCGATCCCGAATACTTTTGTGTTTTTTATTTGTTTATAGAGCTGAATAGTAATTAATTTACTAAGATTTTATGTTATGTTATGTTAGTGAAAATAGCAATAGAAAATAGAGCGTGATCCCGAATACTTTTGTGTTTTATATTTGTTTATAGAGCTGAATAGTAATTAATTTACTAAGATTTTATGTTATGTTATGTTAGTGAAAATAGCACTAATAGCCAGTGGTCGGCCGCTAGTTACCACACTGATAATATGTTTTTTTAACTTCGAAGTGTGGGGTCGACAACTGTTTGACGTATTAAAATTGATGTATCATTAGTCGGCCATGCAGCGTATATATATTCGCTGCATGGCCGACCATATTCGCCGCCAGTAATCGGCCGCCCCGGCCGACCACTGGATTTTGTAGAAAAAATTGTCCCGGTAACCGGCCGCACGAGTTTTAACATAAAAATATTGAAAATTTCTGTTTTATCCTATTGACTCGTAAATTTAGTTCATGTTTTTGCCAATAAATGCTACTTTTACAGTGCAAACAAATTAATTGAACTTCTACTTAAAGTTTGAAAATTTTCTTAACGACGTTTCCGAAAAACCAGAATCAAAATTGATAGCTCATAACCACAGGCATATTTTTCGGGTCTACTTAAATGATACCTAAAATAAACGCAAGATGGTGCAGTTTTGTTTTTCTTTCGCGGTATAGTGGCCGGTTTCTTAGCATTCAAAAATATTATTGAATTATATTGCAAGTGTCAAGTTTATTCAAGTTGAAGTAATTGGTAGCCGACTACTGAAGGTGGCCGGAACACTGGCGAAATCACCCTAGTAGTTTTTATGACTATGTTAGGTTGATAAAATACAGCAAATATTATTCAAAGCTATTTTCGTTATTTGAATGTGACATAAACATAAGTTTTAGGTACTTACTAAATGCTCTATAGACATATACAATTAAATATACAAAACATAAAAAATGCTGATCAATCCCGACAATCTCGCCCGATTTTTCAGTTCGGGATTGATCTCGTAAAATGCCTCGATATCTTGCGGAATCGGGATTGCATTCCCTACTCCCTATAGAGTCGGAGCCAGCTATCGCCAGGCTTACGTCATAGTATCAAACCTGATTTTTTGTAGATGTACACTGTAGTAGGCTTGGATATTGTGACATTTGAGTTCGGGGGATTTTGGCAGATATCAGGTAATACAGGTACAAAAAATGTGTAAGCAAAACGTTAAAATATAAGGTATCGGGTAATACTGTTAAATAGTGACCCGAATAAAATATATAAAATTCAGATTTGTTACTGCAACATATATGACATGATTATTTAAAGGCGGAAGAAACGACCCACGAAAAGCGTCTGGCAATCATTAATATGAGTGTATAGTAGCGAAGGGAAAAACTATATTTCAAAATGTAAAGTGTACACTACATTTGTAGTAAAAACTACATGAAGTGAAGTAATTGTAGTATTAACGAAGTGAAGTAATTGTACTACAAAATTGTAATACTAGTGAAGTAATCATATTTTTTCCCAAATAAAAATTTGGTGAATTAAAAAAAACGGTCGCCGGAAAAAATATATGAATATATCGAAATATTTCGAGCAGTGGGGAGGGGGGTTGTTTCAGTTTCCAGAGATTTCTTCGATTGGTCGCAAATTTTTTTCAAACCGTGGGAGGGGGGTTGTTTCGATTTCAAAAAATTTCTTCATTTATCTACGTCGACTTCCCAAAAATTTCACGTAAAAAATGTACTATTTGAAGTATGTGCTCGTACTTCCAATAACTTTAAAGTGTGTTTATTTTGTAGTGTTCTCTTTGAAATGAAATGTACTATTTGAAGTATATACTTCAATAACTTTAAGGTGTGTGTAGTTTGTAGTGTGCACTACACTTCAAAAGGTGTCAAGTGTACACTTCAAAGTAATGTAGTACTACATTGTGTAGTGAGTACAGAGCGGACCCATTACTAGTGTATAAGTGCTGTCCCGTTAACCATATTAAAAAATCCTGTTTGTTATTTTTACGTTTTACTTGCGTATTACCTTTTTTCTGCCAAAATCCCCCGAACTCAAATGTCATAATATCCTAATCTTCTTATATTTCAGGTTTGATACTACAACGCAAGTCTGACGGTCGCTGGCTCTTAGTCTGCTATGGTTCTTGATTTCTACCACAAAAATTTTCCTGACGTTATTATGGTGAACGTATTCCCACTCACAATCTCAAAAATAAACGGAACTTATTTATTAACGTACGAGTAAAGTTTGAAAGACGTCAGTCAAATTTTAATATTCCATATAATTATAGCAGAAATATTAAATTTAATTTAGTATAAAACACTTCGGATGAAGAAATTAACAGATGTAAATGAGATAAAGTGTACCGACTTTAAGGCGATCGTCTAGCGAAATTCACCACATTTTCTCACAGCTTCTCTTGTATTTTGTATCAAATTTTTGCATGGATCAAATTAAAATTTATTCACTAGGTTCCATATATTTTAAATTCTTTATAAAATAAAATAAACTAAATCATTAAATAAATTGATAAATTACGAAACCAACGATGTTTTAGAAATTAAGAAAATTTTTCCACTATGGGCTTTTTATGACTGTGTGGACTTAAGACATGTATTTTTTTTTCAATAATATATGTGCGTAATCTTTGTGCTAAATTTCTGACGTAAATATTATCAATTATTTAAACCCTTCACAATACATTATTATGCAAATAAATTTGTGTTTAATTTATCAAGATCATTTTTTCTCAGAAATTCTAGCTAAGCACAGCTTTTAAATCTGAACATCCCTAAAACTTCAATACGGTGAAATTATTCTCATTCAATAAAAAGTGCACCTTTTTTAATGCATACACAATATGGATATGGCTCCAATTCCTGTCCTCTTCCTGTGTTCATTGTAACGATTAACCCTTAACATGTTTCCGGCGGAAGGCAGTTATTTATCTATGGTGAGACTTTCCGTCTGCATGCCTCCCCTTTTATATATCAGTTTCTTAAATATCGACGTGACAACAATTTGAGTGCTCAGTAAAATCGTCTAAATTTTGAGAATGTTATTCTATTTTATTTATTCATGGGAAACTAACAGTACATATAAAAATCAGATTACACATGATTATTGAGTAGTATAGAGACCATCTTACAAGTTACCACAGAATTAACATGTTATGTATTAAGATATAGCAACAATAACTGAATTTATACAAAAAAAGTTAATGTTTTAAGTTATAAACAAACTATGAAAGTCAAAGAATTAGAGGTAAAAGGGGAATAAAGAATGGATAGGAAAGGACAGATCTACTTAGTAAAAAGGAGAAGATATAAGAAGAAAAAGAAGTGCAAAAGATATATTATGTATAGCATAAAGATATCTGATCAATACATCTACATTTACATATACGAGGTTTGGACAAAAGAATAAAGATGAATTAAAGAAAAATACAAGATAAAAATTACATATACGAAGCCTGGACAAAAGAAAGAAGATGGAAAAAAAAGGTTTATGACTGAGGTGGACATCCAAGAGTTTTGAATTCATAGATTGATGAATTGAAAAGATCCAAGTCGCTGAATATAGTGTTGAACAAGTTAGATGAGCGATATATAAAAGAGTTTTGCCGGGAGTTGGTATTACAGTGTGAAAGGTTCAAGGTCTCGACCGATCTAGTGGATCTTCCGGGTACTCTCAGGGAGATGCGCTGCAGCAATGCCGGGCAGTCAGTCTCAGAAGTAGCTAGTTTATGAAGAAATATAACATCTGCAGTATTTCTACGATTGACCAGGGGTGTAATGTTAAAGAAGGTCGCGGAATCTACGTTACTAATTAATGTGAATACGATGGGAGCGAAAGTCGAGATATTTTATGAATCTGTTCTGAACACTTTCGATTCAGTTTACAATTACCTTCATTATTTGCGAAATGAATTTTCCATTTATGTATTTTTAGTTAATTCAAAGTATTTTTAAATTACAAATTTATCCATGTTTTTGATCTCTCGTTACGATCATAATACCGAAATTAACAAATTATTAGTTTCTTGGGCGCTTAGATGTATATCTAGTTTATATTAATTGAGCCATTTTAATAACAAATGGACATAACAAAGATAAAAAGCAAGAGTGAAAGTATTTGATGTTTATAGCTTAATTTATATAAGTAATACGAAATACAAACAAAACTTACCGTAGATCGTTAAAACGAAAATTTGTTACGACCGTGTTGAATAGTGCTACGATAGCGCTTAAACTAATTAATAAACTTTCTCACAGTTATAAAATAATGTTAGTTCTGTTCAAAAATTATATTACTCACTTTCGTAATTAGGGCCTTGTTATAACTTCATTCTATTTTATGTTTCTTAATTTAGAATTCAAAAATTAAAGATTTTATTTTTCGCTGTATAATTTTCTATTGTGTTATATTTTCATATGATTCGGCTTAATATATTATGCAGCCATCATGTCATCATTTCCTCACCAGTATTTTACATTTTGTATTCATATTCTGCTGCCCATGACACGATCTATTTAACCGACGTTCAGAGTATTAACTAGAAACGAATAGAAAGAATCTCAGACAGTGACTGCGGGAAACAAAATAAATGATGTCCTGAATGCAATTATGAACAATTAAAATCATAATAGACGCAAGATCTGCGGAATATAATGGAGTTCTGCTGCCAACTATAATGTTTAGAAGTGCACCCTGAAATTGACAACAAAAAAACGAAAGAAAACTGAATTGAGGAGAATTTAGATGCATATGTAAAAAAACTAACCCATAAAAACCAAGTTTTTATTATACTCCCTTTCTCATTGAAACAGGCACCAGAAACAGTTTCGCACCTACTCCACGCGTCGGGCTCGAAAATTAAACAACATGTAAATCGTTAAAATTTCGAAAAATTATACTATAATTATTATATATTTTTAAACGAAATTTTGTTAGATCATTTTTGCCGTGTCGCTTCGCGCGTTTATTCGTCGCCAGTCGAGCCTGCCTGCAAAGTTTCAGCTCGATTGGATCACGGGAAAAGGGTTCAAAATCGATCCAAAGTTTTTTCGTAAGACAACATACAAGCAGACGCTACGAGTTAAAAGAAAGGGAGTAAAAAAGAGCCATGATTGAGTGAAGAATCTATATTCTTACTATATTAATCTATCTCTGCTATTAGAAGAATGTAATGGTTTAGCCATGAAGAACGAATGATTACTCATCGCTTTCCTCGCGAAAAGAATGGTAAAGAAAAATACATGAGGCGAGTATTAAAGGCAGGAGTAACAGAGAGCCTCCGCAAAAGATTTGGCACGACCATTGGATATTTTGTTGTATATTATAGGATGACCTTTCAAAAAAATCAACAACCGAAGAGCGTACATGAGAATATGTATGAAAGTGGATAGGGCAAAAGTAGTGTGCCAGTATAGAAGAGTGGCGAACTATCCTATCTGCCCACCCCTATGAGGAAACGGCGCGATGGTTTGTTCGTAAGTTATGCAATGGAATGACCATCTTATTTTAAATATCAAATAACAGATTGTCGTTGAATCGTTTTCAAGCTTAATTTGCTTCACAAATCGCCTTCCTCGGATAGTTAATAGAAGATGTGAGGCAGATTTCCTCCTAATTTCCTTTGGTTTTCTCCCAGCAAGCTAGCGTGAAAAGTGTGGTCATGTTCTCCCTTGTGACATATGGTGCGCCCGCGGCTGAATACTCTTATCTTCCACGTGACTTGAATGGAATCTCTTCAAAACTTGCCAAGTCCTTACACACTATCTGCCATATCAGTCACTACCATTGATTCGGTATATCCGTCTCTTATCGCGACATATTCAAACGGGTACTTCAGTATTTTTTTGAGGAAAGGTACTAAAAAGTAAATATTTAAACAGCTTAGAAATATCGTTTTAGATAATTTATGTAAACTCTCGATCAGAGATAGCCGACGACTTATCACTAGACTACAAGGCGTGCTTTTTGAGATATGAGGAATATAGATATGGACAATTTTTTACAATGTTTTACACGAGAGCCGAGCCATCAAAGCAAAAATCAATTTCAATTTGATAATAAAAATATTTTTTGAGAAGTAACAGTAATAGTTCCGATAGTTTTACAGCATTATCCTGGCGACTTTTCTAGATTCTCATCTGTGTAAAGTAGCCAGTTTTTGATATACTCGTATTGAAACTATACAGGATGCAACATAGTAAGTCCACAATAGGGAATGAACACGCAGAGGCGACTGACATTTTTGCTGATAGTATAACTGTGTATAGGACAAAGCTGATACAATTCTTTACATCTCAACGAAATGGATAATAAATTTTTATTTTTGTTCTTACTACTTAAACTTCTCTTTTAATTTACACAAATCTATTAGATGTACTTGAATCTTTTTAACTGCAATGTATTTCTTCTTCTTCTTGCTACTTACAATCATTTCTTCTTACTACTTAAACTTCTCTTTTTAATTACCACAAATCTATAAATTGTACTTGAATATTTTTAACTGCAATGTATTTCTTCTTCTTCTTGCTACTTACAATCATTTTCTTCTCACTACTTTAACTTCTCTTTTTATTTTATATGAATTTTTGTTTGAATCTTTTTAACTGCAATTTACACTTATGTAAATTTTACACAAATCTATTATATGCACTTGAATCTTTAACAACAATCTAAATTTACACAAATCTATTATATATACTTGTACCTTTTAACTGTATTATTATTTTATCTGTCTTATGATATTTCTTTTTAAATTTATATTCTGTATATTTGTAAAAGCCCACAAGGGCGTTAAATAAATAAATACATACTTTACTAGTAGATTCTTGCGTAAATTATGATTCAAAATTCTTTTATCATCAATATCTTTATATCAATATTTATGAAAATAAGCGACTTATCGAAAATTTGACTCCTGAAACAAACGTACAGGTTTTTTCATGTAAGCTTGCAATTGAGCTAGTGTGGGTGCAGTGCGAAATACGCGCATCGTTTCGTTGTGTTGAGTTTACGGATACGCCCCTCTCGTATACGCCCGCCGACCTTCCGTCGTATTGTGTCGGGAACACAGAATTTGCATGCGACAACGTTTTCTTAAGGGGGGGGTAAGGTTTTTAACTTTTTTTTTGCATTTTATTTTTAATTTTTTAAATGAATGTATAACATCGCAAAAATATTGTGTCGAAATTTCAAGTCAATCGGAGCAAAATTGACGAAATTATGAACATTTGAGCGATACTCAGACTGTTTTCTATACCTGCTCGGGCAGCTAAGAGACGCGCTCACCTGAGGAGACCGGACGTGCTATTGTATTGGAAGAGTTTTGCGTAGACAAGGACAAAAAGATGCTGATGATGAAAGCTCTTTGCTGTGTGAACATGGCATCGACAATTATGTGTAAGTATAAAATAAGTGTTGAGTTTTATTTTGAATTTTACAGTGTGCAAAACTTTAAAGCGTGTTCCCCACATATCACGTTTTCAAAGTCGGTGTCCATCATAACTTCAAAACTACTGCACCGATCCTTTTAAAATTTTGAACACTATTTCTGTACATAATTTACGAGGTAACGCTGTTGAGTTTTTTTCAAATTTGTTATTAAATTTTATTTTTTAATAACAAATAAGTCGATATCTTTCGCAAAAAATCGCGTTTTTCCCTTCAAAGTGTTCCAAAAAATTGAAATATTGAAATTTTTAAAAAAACCCTCCCAGCGTTACCAGGGATAACCTATTATCTAACGAATGAACTTTGATTTTTTGATTTCAGATGATCTAGCACCAAGTTATGATGGACACCGCAATTCTACTTTTTTCCGAGACACGTCCGAATAATTGCTGCCATTGCCGTATTTTTAAATATTTCTTCTTCAAAATTTTACACAATATTCTTCAAATATCATTCTTTAATAAACCATTGATTTTCATAAAGAGATTTTAACTGTGTCGTTACAAAAAATTCACAAAAATTTGCCTTTTTTTGTACGAATTAACCTTACCCCCCCCTTAATTATTACCATTCAGCTGATAAACAGGGCCCGAATGTACGGCTTCTGACTTCGCCCAATCGAATTTGGGTTATCGTCGGAGCAAGAAAGTTATGGCCATTGTAGTCGGGCAATTGCTAATGAAACAAATTATTTATTGTTTTAATTATACATCACGAAACACGCTGAACACAATGGTGGTTACTAGATTCATTTCTCTATTATGCGGAATGATGGCGGTATTCGGTGTAGCCCGGATTCAGATTGAGTTATAATTTTAAGCAGGGGCTTAAACGGAAGAAGAGAGGGGTAACTACAAGCAAATGAACGAAAAAAAAACTAACCCATAAAAACCAAGTTTTTATTTTACTCCCTTTCTTTGTAAATTATGTTAACCATCATGTAATAATTGATTGACTGAAAATGAAACATGTCTAGATAAATATCTATGTCAAAAATCTCTAAAAATATCTCTTTATTATTTGATTTCTTCCCAAAAAACCGAAGTGTGCTGTCATCCGTGAACCATTTGTCAAAAATTTTCAAAATTCGTACCTATTATATTTGGTAGATCTTTTTGATCGTCGCCACGAGTCTGCTTGCAAAGTTTCAGCTCGATTGGATCACGGGAAAAGGGTTAAAAATCGATCCAAAGTTTTTTCGTCAAGTAAACAAGCAAGCAGACGCCAGACGAGTTAAAAGAAAGGAAGTAATAATAAAAATTGGATGACATTATGTCGGGTGGATGGTCGATCGTGCCTATGATTTACGCAAGATCCTAAATAGTAAAATTTTGGAACCGGCAAGTTTCACTTTAAAATACGTTTACTCGTACATCGTATAGTGCTTAAATTTTGCACAGGGTCCTAAAGAGAAACATTGCAAAATTGGGAATCCACATAACTTATCTTAAATTCTTTTCAGTGAGTCTGGGAGCGGTTTGAAACTAAGGAGTAACTACACAATATTTGTAAACGACGGAATTATAATTAAAACTCTTTTTTGTTGGGGGGGAGGGGTAGAGGTGGCCTTTGTTTTGCGAACGTTCCTAAAGAGTAACTATGCAAAATTAGGGTTCGATGGCTTTCAATTCAAAATTATTTTAGAAGGGGCGAGGGAGAGGGCAAAAATTTGGTTACATGTGTAATACAAAAGTTTGGTCAGAGGCGGTGGGATTTTATATAGAACACGACAGACATTTAGTTGTATTATGTGAAGTATTATGTAAGAAGTATATTAAAAAAAATTGAGTCGCAAACAGAAAAATCACAGTCATAAAGTACATATTAGTAATTTATAATGTACTGAATTCGAGATTTTAAAGGAAACCTAACCTATAAATTTTTAGGAAACATGATTTTGGAAGGAAGGACAAACGTGGGGAAATAGGTGATCTGATGTACTTACTAAAAATTGTATCGGGCAACGTTGACTGTCCTGAGCTATTAAATAGACTAATTTTCCATGTTCCCTGTAGGTCTCGTAGATACAACCCAGTCTTTCACGTCGATTTTACCTCATCCAACTACCGTCGTAATTCATATTTCTTGAGGGTATGCGATGCATTCAATAAACTGATAAGATTATTGGATATTGATCTGTTCGAGTGCAGCCACACAAGATTAACTCTTAAAAGACTGTGCTAAAAAAAAACTTTGGGGACGGTGGAGTAACACAGCGTTACCTGATTAAAAATCGGCATAGTTTTTAATATGTAATAAAATATACATAAATACGATACAGATAAGACTTTTAAAAGGTCCCTTTATATAATTATGTAAGGTAAACATACATATTTGCATTATTTTAGTAAATTATTATAAAATTATGGCAAATCGAATTTGCGCGCGCCTCCGCCGACGTTTCATTAGCAACTGAATACAACGAAGCGGTCGCCAGCTCGCCTCAGTCGCATGCACTCCGTCTTTGTCTAACACGTGTTACCCGACTCTACCGTACTCTTTCTATATTGTTATTGCTTTCGCCGAAACCCAAGCAACCGCCATCTCTGTCCTACATGAAATGTATGGTATTGTCGTGCTCTTTCTTGCTCGATTTAACTGCGAAGTACAATATTCTGCTCTCTCTTGCACACTGGCCGAAAATACGAGAGTAATGGATAAATATTTTTTAATTTAAAAATCCGTACATTCCTAAAAATTTAATTTAGTAATTTTGGTGTGAAAATGTCTATTCGATGATTACAAAAAATGTGACGTTTTAGTTTTCGTAAATAAGGTAGATATTTCATATTTTGTATGACAGGTAGACCTACGTTACATCACCGACACACAGGAGTTAAGAAAAATTTTGAGTGCAGAATTTTCTTTTACTTAATAATTAAGTCTCTTTTTCTCTTGTTCATTCTTTTTGTTTTATTCTTAACATGTTTTTTCTGCTATTAATTAAGTCTCTTTTTCTTTTGTTTAATTTTTTTATTATTTCTTGTTATATAATTCTTAACATGCCTAAGTTTATTTCACAACATATTATCATTACTAACATTTTCTAAATGTGGAGACCTGTAATTGGCCATCTATATTATATTATTATTTTCTTTGTTATGCTGTTGGTCTTTCATGAATATTAAATAAATAAAAAATAAAATCTAGAAATTAATACATTTTAAATTAGTATACCTCGGTGAGTGCATTCAAAACATTTTTTTCATTTTTTGGATATTTCCTTTTATACCCCACATAATAAATATAATAGATAGATATTTTATTGTTTTTTTTATTTTCAATGCACAACCTGCTACCGCAATTTGTACAATAGGTTGAGCCCGGCGGGTGGGATTTTGTAGGATAATAATTCTACACGAATATAAATCTCGCCGTTTATTCGTCACCCTTTCAATAACTGCCCGTAGCGGCCGTGGGCCCGCGCATTTCCAATAAAATATTTCTGGCACATTCTCGCATCACGTGGAAAAATATTGCTCCACGGACGTTACATTTTTCAAATAAATCGTTTAAGCTTTTTGCATCCAACCTAGGTGGCAGGCGCGTATTATTGTATATTGCACGTAAAAATATATTTTTAAAAACTAACCCATAAAAACCAAGTTTTTATTATACTCGCCTACTGCACGCGTCGGGCTCCTCACTCACTTGTAAGGATTCCAATTTGAAAAAAAAACATTAAAATTTCGGAAAATCCAAAATTATACTGTAATTATTTAAAAAAATTAACGAAAATTTGTTAGATCATTTTTATCGTCGCCACGAGTCTGCCTGCAAAGTTTCAGCTCGATTGGATCACGGGAAAAGGGTTAAAAATCGATCCAAAGTTTTTTCGGCAGACAACAGACAAGCAGACGCTACGAGATAAAAGAAAGGGAGTAAAAAAGCAAAAATTGTATCCAACAATATTATGATATATTTTTGTCTGATTAAAATAATTTATTGTGATATAAATATCACGAAATACATACATTTTTTATATTTATTTGTGTCGGCTATAAATAATTAAATACTTATCCTATGTAACCGCCATGTAAAAGTACCGCCATTTTTGACGGATTATAGCTATTATAATAATTAATAATCTAATAAGACTATAATAATCTCATAAGACAGAATTGTCAATATTTGTTACGCTTGATTTTTAAGACATTTATTAAGTATTGAGTAAATTTATTTAAGCTTAATTTTTAAAGCGATTTTACATTTTATTTTAAAGCAAGGTTAGTTAAAAGTAAATTATGTATCGGAATCGTAATTAGACATTGAATTATTTGAACTTTTTTAATTTTTATTTAAATAGCCCTTTCAAAGTATTTAATTACCTTCTGGTTATTCAATTTGTGAGATTAAATGATATTTTAAGGACCTAATTTCGATACAATTTAACCTTGAAACATTTTGACGCTAGATCATTCATTGCCTTGATTAACACTATATATATAAATGATCTGTACAATCATACACCATTTGACCAATCTAATGCAAAATTTGCATACTTACTCAGTTGCATTTTGCTCAGTTGCACCATAGAACCCTAAGTCAGTCGTCAGCCCCTTCTTCCTGTACCAAATATCAATTTAGGATCTGCGCAAATCACTTTCTGCCCCCACCCACTAAATATTTTATACTATTTTTTATTAATCATTCATGGTTCATTTCATCCTTGCCGTCACGGATCGCTAGTATCCTATATTAAATATTATTTTCAATTCGCCTCTGGCCACACTGATCGCATTAACCGCCTACTTGAGAAAAATATGTAAATAAAATTTCTGATAACTTATATATCGAGAAAATATCAGTATTTTCAAATAAAATATTCAGTTTCGTTCCTACCTGTCAGTTGTCTGTCAGTTTCTCGAGACAGGTTTTCCGAAAACCGATATAAGACCCCACGAATTTAGATTAATTTTTTTATTTATTATTAAAAATGTCGCCGTAATATAAAAGCAATCGTAACTGTTTTTGACGCAGTCTTTTCTAATTTTAGACAACACGTTATTATTATTTTTGAAATAATTACGCAATTATGCTTTTACAAATATATGCAGTGTTAATCAAAATTGATTGAATTCCATTTTCTATTCATTCTCTCACTCTTGACGCGATAAAAAATTATGACGATGTATGATAATATCAAACAGTGGCGTATATGCCAGCACTCAATGTGATGTATTAAACCCATGTTTGACTGGCGCCCACAAAGTCCGCGCAAATAGGATTATAAAATTTAAAAAGTAATATCTCACAAGCATTATAAAAATAAAATAAAACTATCGATAAATATATACCACTAATTAATGCTTCAGGTTAAGAGCAAAGAAATATACTTTTAGTTACGTTCATGAATAATCCCAATGCAAACATTTTCTCCATGAATACGAGAGTATTATAAAAAGCAGGGTGAATGCAATAATTGTGTAAGTCGTAATACTTATAAATTTCTTTTTTCTTTGTTATTTTCTTAATTATTTCAGTGATGTGATGTAGAGTCGGAATAATCTATTTTTCAAAAAAAAAATTACACATTTACTCGTATTTACTTAAATATATTTTTACAAAATGTTTCTATCAATTGTACCTACTGTATACTGTATACCGTGGCAAATATATAAATATTATACACTGAACTAAAAATTGTAACTGAGTAATTGTATTGAGGTAAATAAGTCAACTAAAAATAAAATAAAAAAATGGATGATCGAAACACAAGAACATCTGATATCCTTATAAATGTATATTGTAGTCATCATACAACTATCATTCGAGTCACTATTTTGAAAGCTAGGTATTAATATTAGTCACTAATTACGTATTTATATTGTTTTTTTGAGTTTTAGTTTGTGTGTTTCATTATTACACATGTCTAACTTTTCATCTCCCGAACCTATGTACTGGTATATGTATATACCTTTATAGGATTTAATATACTTGTGTAATATATATCTCGTATATTTTCTTTTGGGATTTAATAAGTAATAAATAATACAAAAGACAAATTTTATTATTTCTATTTTGTTGATTAAACTTTGTAGTTATCAGTATTATATATTATAGATACATATATCTCGTTGGTACCAAAATACCGTCCTTATTTTGAAGAGAAATGCTTAGAACTTTTCCCCCGCGAGCCATTCTTAATTTTTTTGCTTTTTTAACGAAAAGTTCTCCAGACTCGGTAAGATATGGACCACAATGTATATAGAACATGTAAATCGATGTTGAATCTTGAACTCTGGCATAGATGGTAGAATATCGCGAATATCAAGATGCATAAGTGTCTCAATTTGCAGAAAGCACACATGATCGGTAGTCAACCATTTGTCTTACGCGTATCTTCCAATTTTATGGACACCTTGCTAGAAGGGTTGATGGCCTAGAGAGAACTTTGTTATAAGGAACAACTATGACCATGAAACAAAAAAGATTTTTTATATGGACGTACCTATTGACATCCTGTAATTGTATTCCAAAAAAGTATTTTGAATCGCATCCATATTACTTCGGATAATTCTAGTATATCGTAATCTGGCTAGATACGCATCTTAATTATACCGAAAAGTTTGTTTGTCTGAAGCAACGAAAACACTCTGGCGTCATGATATTTACACAGCTTATTCTGTCTGGAATTTCTTGCTCAGAATAAGAATTTTCAGCTCGCAATGTCATTTCATTCATAAGTATCATTGAAATATCCATTTAAAAGCAAAAAATAAGATACCAAATTATTAGCAAAAATATTCCTGAAAGCAAATTGTTCGATTTTTCAGCATTTTTCCTTCTTGCAAGCATTATTTTTTTATGACGGCAAAAAAAAATCAGGAAAAATAAAATTAATATATTATTTCTACAAGAAACCATGGTCCGGGTCGCATAGGCAGTATCGCAAATGTTTCAAATTTAAAATATTCTTAAATAGACTGCGCATAAAAAATAATCAGGTAGGTACTGCTTACTTTAAATGCGATTTTATTTTATATTTTGAAAGTCGAAATAGATTTGTGATTTTAACGATACGCAAAAGTTACGTACCTACTTAAAATATTGCAGTAAACCTACCTAAAATCAATATTTGCTTGCGTTTAACGAGTTGGCAGTGCGACGCTCGGGTATAAGCCGTATTTTCGATATTACCTATACATAACTACAAAAGTTGACGCGTGTTTCACGATCACGCTTTATTTTTTCATACAAATGCCAGAGCTCTATTGAAAGTGCATTGTAAGTGAATAAAATCGAGTTTTGTGCATTGTGTGATATTCAAAAATGCATAGTCAATAATAACCGTACGCGAATTGGTCGATAAGCGTGAAGGTTAATCGTTTTTGTTTATTTTCAATAGGGATGAACAATACCAATAACACAACACAAAAATACAACCATCAAAATTTAAAAGTTATCAATCTCTTCTGGGGTATTATGTCGTGTTTTTACGACCTTTCTAGCCGACTTCGTGGATCCCATTGCAGGGTCCATCATCAAGGCTGATGTGTTATTGTTGTGGTTAAGTATTGGCTACCAATACCGTGTCGAAAGCAGGGTGAGAACGTTGTCAGTGTTGTGTTAAGCATTGACTAGCAACACCGTGTCGAAAGCTTGGTGTTTCTGTGTTACGTGGCAATACCGTATCGGAGTCATGTGTTGGCTTATGTGTATGTTTCATCTATTGTCTGATCACTACCTGTTATCGGAATCTGCGACGAGATTGACTTTTAAATCATCTAAGAATTGACTCTGAATTCGGGCCTCAATTTGAGAAAGGGCACTCGGCGTTGGAATTACTGAATCAACTGGAATTATTAATTGAATTCGACACTAACGCTTTGTTTTATTCTTAAATGTGGTCGCTTTGTGTAGAGATAGCTACAGAAAATTTGACCAGTTCAGTGCATCTCTGCGCTGGGGACTTGGTCGTAAGTTCGAGCGGTCGTTAAACAGGCAGGTCGTTAAGTGGGGATTACCTTTAATAGTACCTACATCATATTCATTGGTGGTATGGCGCATGCGCTCTACCCGATTAATAGTAACCGTATACTACTATACGCAGGGGCGTGCAGTGGTAACATTGCAGCAGGACTTACGTAACCAAATATGTATTTAAAAAAAATTTAAATTAAAAACGTATCTCGTAAAATTTCTATCACACTTAATTTCATAGTATTCATATTTTGATATATCACAATATTGTCACATAAATATTTCATTTATATTTTTTCCCAAATATATGTTTACGAAAAAGTCATGCTTCATTGTTCCCACTGCACGCCCCTGACTATGCGATTCCAGAACAGGGCTCCTCAGGCACGCTCGGACGCATAATTAAAATATGCCAGACGTCATCCTCGCAGCGAGGGACTGCCGAAGACTACTACATGAAAACCCTCCAACGATTCTGGCACTCTCTTCAGTCTTTTACGTATTTTGTCCATCGAGATTTTAGGTGCCATCTAAGTCATTATTTTGTCTCATGGCAATCCATGCCATTTACGCTTTTTAGCAACGATGTTAACATCCTTTTAACCTAAACCCTATCTCAGATTGTCTCGAGATGAGGTGTGTTACAATTTCTAACGTGCGGGTACCTAATTATTCGTGGTTTCGAGACTAATCACCGCTACAATAAGAATTACGCCGGCCGCACACTTTACGTACGAATTTGAGTAGTACGTATACGTACGAATACGCTAGTACATTCCTGACCTTCGAAGCAGTGTTGAACATCGCACACTGTACACGATTTAGTAGTGCGTGTACGCACGTATAGATGCGAAGTCCGACACCATCCGGATTTGTTCGGAAATTTTTGCGATTTCGTACGACGGATATTGAAAATTTTGTCAATTTGATACATGACCACAAATGTTTGTGGGACCAAAGTGATTCAACTGCGTGACCATCCGCGCAGATCGTGGCAGAGAATCTTTAAAGAACTAAATACCTGTAAGTTAAATAATTTGGTTTAATGAAGGAGAGGTATAATTATGTTCTTCGAACAAAAAAAACTTTTAAATATTTCTCCGATGTTATGAGCTCTCGTTGCACTTCGATTCTCCCCAGCATTTGTGAATCTATTACATAGATAGTCATGAAATTTGTCATTATTTAAGTCTGCCATAATATGATGGAATTTACCAAATTCATCCCTTCTAGTATATTATATTTCGTTCATTCATTTGGTTCTGCGATGCCGACGATGCCGTAGCAGCCTATAGAGTATAGAGTTTTCCAGAAGATACAGATTATTCATTTGGCACAAACGTTATTGGAGAAATGCGAAAAGTAACGGATCGTGACCATCCCAAGACGCAATGAATGTGCGCTTAAAACGTACGAAAATAATCGGACGAATACGTAAGTAATAATTCGTATCCAAAGTGCGACCGGCCTTAATCCTCCGATAGTTACTTTTTTTTTATCTATAATGATCATTTAAAATCACTTTTTTTTTTGCTCTCATTGTCGAATAATGAGACTGTCGCATAAACAGTGGACGAAAAGCTTGTACATAGACTTTAGTGGGCCGCAGATTTTCCTAAATAGGTCAGCGATACTCGTAAATACCGCACAAACCAGCCGGCCCCAGAGTGATGCATAATTCATTAGCCGAATTAGTCGCTTGGCCCCGATTCGCAGCCAACCCGCTTTATACGGTTTAGTTCGCTTCTTGTCCCGGATTATCGTGAATGGGACACCCAATTACCTAACCAACTAAAACAAATTAGACGTACAATAGGAAGATTTACGGAAAAAACTATCCGTCGAAAAAATATTTGGCAACCCCGGAACTTCTCTAATCCCTTGTATTAAAGGTATTCAAGGATTAGGGTAGCTCAAAGGTCAGAAAGAGAATCTTCGACAACCGTGACGTAAGCATGGACATAAGGGCGGGTTACAGTGTTATGTTAGATGTGTCAGCAGAGGTAGGATAGGTAGATGAATACAGGGTGTGAATTATAATCACGATTAACAGTGAAACAAATTTAAAAAGGTAGCGTTGAGTACAGAAATCACTGCTCGCTATGTTTACGGCGGTCGGCGAAAGAGTGGTTGTACTTGCGGGCAACAGGGGCCTAGTTAGTCGCATCGAGCCTCTGCCATGCGGATGTCGGTTCAATGCATGCGGCTAGAAACGCCGCGGGCCTCGACCACCACCAAGAAGTTGGTGTGCAAAGCTGTTGTACTTTCACTCTTGTTTGCTTCTGAAACTTGGACCCGACAAAATGGAAAAGACACCACCAAGAAGCATAAAAGATAGTGTGCTTAAAGAATCCATCAATCTTCAGCGACAATTTCAGTGAGGTGGCCACGCAGTCAGAATATCTGAAACTACACTACCAAAAAATAAGGCACACATGAGGCAAAAAAAACCGCTTGAAAAGCCAATATCAAAGGAGAGATAATATCAAAGGAGAATATCAAAGAGGGCAATGGTGCACAAAGAAGAGCAAACATGGCACAGATGTCAACCCTCAGCCTTCCCATGTCCGAGACGCTCCAGAACTTGTGGTTCCAGACTCTTCGGTCACGTGAGGATACACAATCATAAAGGACAGTGTTCCATTGATACAGTCGAGAACACCCGGTGATGATGAAATTCATAGTTATTGTAAAATGAAAAGTTTCATTCACAAATGTGTCCATATTTTCGAAACCTTAAATAGTTCTCAAGTTTTCACAATTATTCCGGACTTTCTGGAATATGTAATATTCTATAATGTAGATATTTAATATAGTATTCCGTTTCCATATCGATTTGAAAATCGGCCAGAAACATCAAACTAGAAGGTCTTTAACGTAGTTCCCCGAATTAGGGAAGTTCCAGGGTTTCGTAACCAAATATGTTTTCGATTATTTTCTTATATAATGATCCAGCTCGATTCATCGAATTCGTTTAAAATATCATATAAATATTTTCCAAAATTGCCTCATTACAACAAAAATCTGTTTTCATTAAAATAATTAAAAAACATTTATTCATTTCCAGTTTATTTCCCTTTTTTTCTCATATTCCTCGCAAAATGGCCGCATTCGCCTGTCACGCGTCTTAATGAACCATTATTGAATCCTCGAGACAATTTAATTCCGACATCTCTACCGGATATTTAATTTGTGTCCCTTTTAGACTCGACAGAAATTTTACCTGTGCCATCACCGGATACTTTGAATGTACTTTTTTCGATCATGATCTTGAGCAGAGATTCATCTAAACTGCGTATATCATTTGTTACGTAGGATCATCAGATGCAAAAGAAGACAATCAATTAAAAAATTAAAATAAAAACAATTAAGATGATTCTTCAAGTTTGTGTTTACTGGAGAATTATGCCGTGTTGTTACGACCTTTCGGACCGACGTTTCGGATCCCATTGCAGGGTCCATCATCAGGGCTGATTGTGTTATGACTGATTATGGACCCTGCAATGGGATCCGAAACGTCGGCCCGAAAGGTCGTAACAACACGGCATAATACCCCAATAAACATTAACTTAAAGATTCTGATTGGCCGTGAAAACCTAAGAACATTCTTAATTAAGATGATTAATTACTATAATATAACGAGATCTCACCCGCATAACGGAAATCTATATATATTCTCCATGACTTCTATGCAGTTTAAAAGCGAAAGCTTGAGACGTGTCCTTATAAGCTTATACTATAAACAAAACTAACAAACTAACTTACCATCACGTCGTTTCCCCGTAGGGGTAGGCAGAGAGGATTGAAAATAGTAACATACTTCCCAAGTACACAAACTCATCTACCTGTTCCAAACATTCATTTCCTGCTAGAATTTCACACGTTGTCTTACTTTCCTCTTTCTCGAATACCATCACTTTTGACTTGTTTACGTTCATAATAAGGTCACTTTCCTTGCATACATCATACATCCTGCTTACTAGACTCTGTAAGTCCTGTTCGCTATTTGCCATAAACTATAAACAATATTCGCTTACAGGTCGCAAGGTCTATCGCGTGTTACGTGATAGACTTCATTGACCTTGGTACCCATGCATTCTTTATTTGTACACTAACTTAACTCGTACAACTTGTTAATCAATTATCAAACATAATTAACTATTCCCCGAATTGTCTATAAGTGTTTTTACATGGCACTTTAATATTACACTAGAACTATATACCGAAGTCATTAACGACTTATTTAAAATCTGTCTCTTAAAAATATAATTGATTAATAATATTTCGCTATTTTAGTTGCACATAATCCATCGCACATAAGAAAAATTGTTATCCGTTTACAAATAGGTACGTTACTTCAATGATAGTTTGTTCACCTCATCTCTCATGTAAAATCTTATAAACTTAATAACTGAAAATCTTATCAATGATTTAGAGTTATTGCTTTATCGATCTGGGGAATTTAAATGTACTTTATTAATAATCTCTTAACATAATTCTGATGCTACCTTTTTATCCGATTGGAGGAATTAAATCTGGCTGCAAATTTGTATTGTTTGTCATTCACTTTTACGATAACGTCTCTTTCGTCAAAGAACCACAGCGGGTGATCTGAGTTGTGTATGTTAACAAGTATAAACCAAAAAGGACGACATAATAATATAGAAGAACATTACATTTCAGTTGAAAAGGCAAGACATTCCTCCTTTTGAATATGGTTGAGCCAATTTTAAATGTAAAATTCTGAACGTACGTTACAACGTAATTGAAGGCAACAAATTGTCTCTTTTACGAAAACAATAATTTAGCTGCTCCCGCGTCTAAAGTATTAATTTAGTTCCGTCTCTCTTACTGTTTCCTGTTCTGTCATTACGCTCACTACCCCCCTTTTAATTATCTCCCCCCAACCATCGCCAGGCTACCTTAATAAATACTGTTCACTCCCACCCTCTACACATCTACCAACCGATCTTTCAATTAAACTTCATTCTTTCGGTCAGACCACATTTCTATTTTATTACGGTGTGTTTTATTTTATCCACCTTTTCACATATTTACAGTAGATTAGTAGCTTGTTGGTCTAGTGATTAAGACATCTGACACCTGATGCATTGCTTAGGGATCCGATCCTCGTTTCAGGAGACCAGAAGGTTATTTCTGTTACACAGCATAAGATTTTTTTACGAAAAAAGATTTTTTTCGTAAAAAAAATAAAAATGAGAAAATAAACAAATATCGAGTGAGTACCTATAATAAGTACTTACGGTATATAGGATAAATAAATGTAAATATCGTGCGTATATGGTATGAACACAGTTCACTAGGAAAGAAAAAATTACTTTTATTTTTAACGTTTACAAATTTTATTTTAAAAAGAAATGGGTAGTGGGTTTTATTTTTTATTTCAAAACTAAGTAAGTCGTCTTCTGGTTTGTGTCTTCTGGGGTATTATGCCGTGTTTTTACGACCTTTCTGGCCGACGTTTCGGATCCCATGCAGGGTCCATCATGACACGGCCACCAGAAGATTCTGAGTGGCCGTGAAAACCTAAGAACATTCTTAAGTTTGTTACGGATAATGAATAACGAAATAAGTACCTATTAAAGTGTTAATCGCAAATTAAAATATTATACTTTAACCAGGTTCTTTTTGCAAATCGATACCTTTTAAACTTCGTTGCTCAGATGTTTATTTTGGATTTTTTCTTCTTCTTACTTGCACTGTCCCAACTCATTGCCTTGGTAGGCTGTTAGGGTCGACTCTTCTCGTTCTCAGGCTGTATCTTCTTCGGTTCTGGGTATCGCTTTATTGCTCTAGTATTGTGGAGCATTGAGTCATCCGGAAGTTTTTTGTTCTTCCTCCGGATGTCTGTCGATGAAGCTCCATAGATTGCCTGCTTCACCGTGTGGTCTGGTGGTCTCCGCCTTATGTGCCCATACCATCTCGACTGTCGTTCCTCCAGCTTACTGTTTATGTCCGTGACGCCCAGGCTACGACGAATGTGAACTTTTAATCCTATATTTTAGTGTTACTTATTTATTTATTATCACTCATAATTAAGGCAGGCATGTTTTTGTAAAATATTGTGGACTAGCTCCGTTACCCTGTACGTACGAACACATTCAGCAATTTAAGCACAGTATGGTGATGTATAAGAAATCTTATCGGGGGAGGGCGTGTTCTCTACCGAAATCTAAACCTCATCCCTTCGAAAGGGGTCGCTACATTTAACCCCGAAATGAAATATTACGTGTTTTCGCCATTCCCTAAAAAATGTTTTAATATTTTTAAACGCTCATATTTACATATTCGTGTTTCAAAACTCGAATAATATGCAATGTTTGCAAGTCAAAGCAAAATATTCTGATTTTCTAGCCGCGATATTGCCGGGAAGTTTCCATGAAAAGGGTTATTATTTATTATATAAGGTGAACTACGTCAACGCCATGTCAAAGTTTGCCAACGATAGTTCGTTTTTGTACTCGACGTTCAATTTGTTTTACATGATTTAACCACCTAGATTTTTTCTTTAATACTATTTACTACGCCACTATCAGTTGTAAATTTTCTTCTAATTTGTCAATTATTGTCCCTATCTTAAATGGATATGGATCCTTTCTAAAATGTCTAGGTCAACGGGTCTATTTTCAGCTCGCAACGTCATCGGCAATGGTGCTTTCAGACTTTCTTTTAAGTATCAAAAAAATATTTTGAAAACGATGCATGTGAGGGTTGAAATCTACTGAGAGACAAAATGAATTGTTTTTCTGTTTACACAAAATTTTAAATAACATTTTATTCGGTGCGTTTCTGTAAAATATGAGGGAATATAAAAATCCAAATATTGGAATATGTACATAAAAAATATTTCAATCATTATTGCTCGACAGTTAGTTTCGCATATTAAAGTAACATACATATTGTATTGCAACTGTGATCGGATGCACCAGTTGTAATATTCCCTCTCTTGTGTCAGGAGAGGAAACTTGATGCTGCGGAAGTCCAATGAAACACTTTGGCTTCGTCTTGACATTTATTGGATTTACAATAGGTTCCCGCGACATTTATTCGGTATAGCAAATATTGAGCAATGCATACGTGGCGGGGGCTGCGTGGCAATGAGAGATCGAAAAATATTTAATCTCTCTTTCTTTCATGCGTTCTGTCACTCTCGTTCATCGGACAGATTTCACGCATCTGCGTGTATCTACATGACACATATTAGGATGTTCGTATGTCTATTCACATTCGTATATGCTACTATTTCGTTTTTTAATTCTTTTTTGCCTACAAAAAATGCATTAGCCTCAAAACTGGACGTTTATTTTAATCGATTCTATTTTTTTATTGTTTTTAGGTATACTATAATTGTTTATTAGTTAAAAAAGTGGGTTTTTTGGAGGGGAGCGTGTTCAAGCAACCTATTTGGGTCACGGCCAAAGCCATTTGCATTGTTTGTCAGTAATTGTGACGGCATCTATGGTTTGATAGGGAAGGAATGTGGCATCTTTGTTATGCTTTTGTTTTTAGTTTATATTTTTCAATGATAAAGAAAGATGAAAGGAGAAGCATCTCTTTCATTTCTAACGTTTTATACATCATTTTAGGACAAAGGTAATATCCCTTCAGATCCATATAAAAGGGTCAAATGCGCTTTGTGTAATAAGTTGCGATAAGAGAGGAATACTTCTCTCCAGTTGAAGATCATTATGACCAAGGGGAGACGTCTTCTTGGTTGATTGCGAATCAGACCAAACCTAAGTCGGAGAGCAAACATAGATCTTGATTATTTTCTGTCTGTGTTATTTGCGTCACATAATCGTCATCGTCTGTTTGCGACCATCTGTGCCCGGAGGACTAGTCGAGCGATCTGTGAATATTAATATTAATAATCTGCAGTCGGTGACGTCAGAAGTAGTGGATTAAATTCTCCCGTTTAATTATGCAAGAGTATCATAATTTATGCATCTTGATCTCGGCGATAAAAATGATGCAACGATGCATTTCGTGTTCAGCTTTAATTTATATTGCAATTAATTCTAATTTATGTCTTTTTCTGTGCTTTATTATGTGTAATAGATAAGATTAATGAAATCTAAATAAGCGTAAATACACCAATTGATCTCATAAACTCGTTCGGGTTTTATCGAATGATTTTCATAAACCTCTTATTTAATATTTAAAACACAATGTTAGTTAACTTAGTAAAAACCACTACCAGATTTAAGGTCTACCGGTTTCGAGACGTACCCGTCTCTTCGTCAGGACCAACACTACACTACTATATTCACAACACTATACACAACAACCATAATGTTGTTAAACTTTCACCAATATTTATCACATGCTCGTTAATCTTGTCAGAGACAAGCATGCACAAACTAGCCTACAGAACAATCAGGAATCTAACGGGAGAGAGTGAGGGGGGCGGAGTCTAAAGTGGGTTAAATTAAACAAAGGACTGTATGGAAAATAATATTTAAAAATAAACTATGGAAAATAAAATAAATATGGAAATAAAAAATTAAAAATATGGAAAATAATATTTAAAATATTTTTGGTGCTCCGATCATCGACCCCGACAGCTCTTACATGCTAATCGAGCTCTCTATCATCTTATGTAGCTACCCCCAGTTAGATGTCTTTCCAAATAATCGTATAAGAATAGATAATAACTGGCTGTAACCCATCAAAAATGACGTACTTTTATTATATATTTCGGCCGCAGGTTAAGGCTGTGAGAACTGCGCTATCTTGATTAGCGTAGCGTCGTGATAACGTTAGTGATGGACATTATTAAATAGAGTGTTAAGCTTTTGTTGCTTCTTATACCTCATTATTATTTGAGCCATCCGGTAGCGTTAGTGACGGACATTGTTGCGTGGAGAATTATTTTTTTATTATTATTAATCTTTAAATGGCGCATACATAAATACATACCTACACATCACAGAGTGTAGAATATGTACGGGGAGAAATAAACTAGTTCTTTAGGAGCGGGGAATGGGTCACAGCGGAAGATTTTCCCCCCTCGCGCTTGACCAAGACACATTTATACTGCAGTTAACCGGTTATATGCCGCGCAATTTCGCGCACGATTGCAGTTTTTTAGACACTTTTTTGTGATGGTTATATTCATGTAAAAATCAACAACAATCGCTAAGAAGTTGCAGTTTCTGGTTTCTCAATATACAGACTTCAATAATGACTTATATTTCAATAATTACTTATACAATAATTACTTATTCATTAATTATGAAAATGAATAACGAAATTTACTGTTAGAAATGTACGCACGTGATTATCGAATAAAACCATGGAAGCAATAACACTAAAGATATTGTATTTCAATATTTTCGTTCTAAATATATTAAAGAATATAAAACTACTTAATTTTAACACTTTTTTATTTAAAAAAAAAACACTTTTTTAACAGATAAATTACACAATTAATGCGCGATTCGAAGACGACATTTGGAATGATTTTTTGTCCGATTTGCGCGGCAAATGAGGTTACTTGACAAATAGAACTCGTTCATTCATTCAAAAACTTGAGATATAACCAATGATAAGCTTTAAAAACCCATAAACGCAGGTAAAATAGGCCGAATTCGCATACGTGTCTAGGGAGCGCAGATCTGCGCTCAGGCATCCGACCGGTTAAATACCGAATGTTGTTATTTATTATCTGAATCCTAAAAGTCCTCATATTAGTCCTCATAGAGTTCATTCAACATTGTACTGATATACATATTTGAGTAGCTTGTTGGGGTAGTGGTCATGACGCTCGCCTTGTGGTCTGGTGGTCGTTGATTCGAACCCCAATCCAGGACATCCCTTTTTTCATAACACAAGCTTAATTTTAAAGTTGTAATAGTAGGAACTAATGCGACACGTATTCCGTGTTCGCATCTCTAATTAAAATAAATAACTCAATATAATTCTCAAAGCTTAACTTAGCAATGCTAGTAATTTTTGCCTTTTCTTTTCACTATCCAAAAATTGAATACTTCTGCTTGGTTTATATGATGAACATTAATAGAGTCCTATACTATTTTACATGATTCAGCAGAGTTAAATTTTTTTAACAATAGAGATACAAACACAGAATACGTGTCACATCAATATTCTTACTATTTTCAAATTAAGCTAAACGCTTGTGCTGTCAAAATAGGACTAACTTGCTGGTCTTGAGTGAGATTCGAACCCGCGACCTTTGGATCACGAGGCGAGAGTTCTAACCACAGGACCAACAAGCTAATATGTCTTCTAATTCTTCAAAAAAGTTTCATCTTGATAATAATTTAAGACTCCCAGATATTACAAAACATTCACCTTTTTTCAGACATTCTTCTTCCAGAATTAAACAGCAATAAAAAGTTTAAAAAATAAAACATGTATTGTACGGACATGTTTGTATTATTGTATTGTACACCCATATCGAGTTGCTTTTAAAAATTTATAAAATTGTCTTGTATCCACTTACGCCCTCGGCCTGATGTCTGGCTTGATAAAATACCCCCCGTCAACCCTTTCTACAATTCAATTCACCCCTTTCAATTTCACGCCTTGAGAAGATGTAAATTATTCCGCACAGCATCATTTCGATACCAAATATGTTTAGCCTTCTCAGAGCCCTTTCAACCTGTCGTACACTTGTCAGTGACACGTCAGTGTTCGATAAGTGACGTCAAGTTACGACATGTTACCAGCAAGCTTTGAACATTGACTTAGACATTGTTTTAGTGACGGATGATGTACAGTTATGACTTTGGTGTATAAACAAACGTCAAACACACCTTAAACATGCAAAGGAGGTCGCAATTACATACATATTGCAAGCAGATGACAATAGGCTGTCCACAAAATTTGTTGTCGTCTTTTTCAATGTTGAAGACAAAGAAAGTGTTTCACAGTTCAACTTATATTTACTAATTAGCACACACAAATACATTGCGTGTAATCAAGACACAGCATTATTCTATTATAGTGGAAATGTCAGAACTAATTCATTAGCAAACTCTGTAATCCCCAGACTACACTCATTAGAATGAACATGCAGAGGCGGCTGACATTTTTGCTGATAATATAACTGTGTAAAGGACAAAATTAATATTCTTTACATAAATTCTTTACATCTCAACTAAATGGAAATGGATAATAAATTTTTCTTTTTCTTCTTACTATTTAAACTTCTCTTTTTAAATTACACAAATCTATAAGATGTACTTGAATCCTTTTAACTGCAATCTATTTCTTCTTCTTCTTACTACTTACAATCATTTTCTTCTTACTTCTTAAACTTCTCTTTTTAATTTACACAAATCTATTAGATGTACTTGAATCTTTTAACTGCAATATAAATTAACACGAATCCACTATAAGCACTTGAATCTTTTAACAGCATATTACACAATTCTATTATATGTACTTGTACCTTTTAACTGTATATCTGTCTTATGTATTTTTTTTTAAATTTATATTTTGTAAAAGCCCATGAAGCGTTAAATAAATAAATAAAATAAAAATATTCTTAAAAAGGTTTAAATAAGTAATGTGCCATTCCGGCAATGATACATGTCCGTCACATTTTATTACCAAATTGAAACTGCCATCCTGCAAAGCGTCGCTTTCTCCGTGCTCCACCGTGGACCGCCAGAAAGATACTATAAATATATACTAGGGCTTAGAAAAGACGCGAACCAATTTTTAATAAAATCCCTCGCCTTACGTTCGTTTTTCTTCTTCATTCATCTGACACCCTAGCAGAGCCGTTACCACACTGTCACGTGTGACGCTGCCTTTATTCCTCCGCGGGAGCCCGCGGGGAATCAAACCCCTGACCTTTTCAGCGCGGAGTTTTTGTCCCTCTCGATTGGACCAGTTCGAGGTATGGTCACGTCGGATGCTGCGGCTATATTTGCTCCGCCCCGCATCTGCCCGGAACATATTCCCTGGTCACTTTATTCCAAACGTATTTGTAAAAGATGGGATTCTCAGAATTTCAGAAATTCCATCGAATTACTTTGGGTCGATGCTTGTGAAATTTAAAAAAATGGAAAAAGTTTTTTTGACTTGTGTTAATTTGATTAACAGCTAAATTAACTTATCGTTGTGACAGTAAAAATTTACCTGTCGAACAAAACTTGTACATGATTTTGTATTAAATGCGTCTCAAAACACGTAAAGACGTTAATTCATTTTAATTAATAATAAATTGTAGATAAACCAATCTAATTATTGATCAAAAATGTTCTATAAATTTTTCATAATCGATGTAAGTTACTGTAATTTGCAAAAAATGAGTCGGAAATATTGAGAAAAAAAAAAGATATTGCATACCTCCATAACTATTGATTTTCGGTTACGATTGCTCAAACATTTTCGAATCGAAGTCAGGGATCCACCTGTAAAGTTTTTGCTACTGATTATGATATACCCTGTATAGATATATTTGTAATATTTAATGTTACATTTTTGTGTCTTGTCATATTATGGCGACTATTTATTTCAAAAATTACTTTTGTAAAACATTTGGTGTAGAATGTTTTTTTTTCGTGATAACCATATCGTTTCAAAAATTGCTTATGACAGCCATTTCGTGTGAAACGTTATTTTTGTGATATCTGTATCGTGTCAAAAATTACTTGTTACAAAAATTAGTTAGACATTTCGTGTGTGACATTATGTTTGTGATAATTAATTTGTCAAAAATTACTTTTGGAAAACATTTCGTGTGAAACGTTGTATTCACCGTAATTATGTGTGGAAAAAATTGCTTTTGGTAGCTTTTTTATTTTACAGCAATTACTGATGAAATGGCTTATTTAATGTTTGCCGGAGAAAGTATAGTATTCCTTGACCCACACAATCTATACTTGTGCTGTTAGATATACTCAATTTATAATGTCATCCGCATTAGAACGAGAACAAAAGAAAGTAGTGTTAACTGAACTAAACTTAGCTGTACCTTTCATAATATGATACTACAGCTGACATGAAACACCGATTTCATTGCATATATTTTCGACACATTTGATGTTTTTTTTGATAAAATATAGCTTTTAACGATTTTAGATATATGTTTGCATAAAAGTGTAACACCTGATTGGGAGCCTGAAATTTAGATAGAAATTGGGTTATTTTTTTAAAAAGAGGTGATAGACTTAGGTACATATTAAGCTGTTATCTTATTTGTTTTAATATATCAATTTTATTGGTTCATTAACTTCATTTTTGATTTTCATTAAATTTCTAAATGTACACCTTGTTGCTGTAGTGGTCACGACGCTCGCTTAGTGATCTGGTGGTCGGCTGTTCGAGCCCCATTTCGGGACACCAGCAACTTAGTCCTATTTTCATAGCACAAGCGTTTAGCTTAGTTTGAAAATAGTAAGAATATTGATGTAACAAGTACTCCGTGTCCGCATTTCTATATTTGTCAACCAAAAAAAAGGCTTGTCTTTCTTTTTTGTCTTGGACATGCATCATCTTGCATCTCAGTCACGGCAGAGGAACTTCATGGGAATGGAACCGACGCCAACGCAGACATTTTGTTTTTTTCCAAAAATTTTCCACATATTAAATTGAAACAGTCTTGAACATTTTTTCACTATTGTTTTTTGACCGTACCTATTTCAGCCTACAGAGGTCTTCAGACTGGTTAGTGATGTGGTTAATTTAATCAAAATTGTTTTACTTTAATCATTAAAATGGGATTCCACAAAGATATAGATATTTACAAATTAGAGATTAATATAATATCGAGGATAAGCCAAAAGGATGTCAGTGATTTTTTCGAACTTCACAGGAGGGCAAAACGAAGTTCTGTCAATCTGATTTTTTCAATGGTTCCTTTTATTATCAAGCGATTTCCACATTTGTTAATCCAAAAACATATGTAAATCGTTTAATAATAAAAGAAATATTCACAAAATCACATTGAAAAAATATTATTTTGCTCTCCTGTAATGTTCGAAATAATTAATAACGCCCTTTTGGCTTTCTACCCTCGATATGTATCAGTCACTTCCTTGTAAAAAAAATCACCCAACTTCTAACTAAATTTCAGGCTCGCAGGGTGGTGTAAGTTAAATACGCCCTTAAAGTGCATACAATTAATGCAAAAAATTTATAATGGTAAAAAAAAATTTAGAATATACTTCCTTCGCTGTACTTCATCCTCTGATCCTTCGAATTCCTTGTTGGAAGCTCGAACGAGCCCTGTACATCCTGCGCATTATTTTATTTTTCCCCGAGGTGTTTCTGTAGCGTAGTGGATCTCTTCACCAAGAAAAAACCACCCACCATCGCGAGACGAAAATAAACATTTAATATTTATAATTCACACACCCGGGAATTCTATATTCTTAAGTAAGACCTGCCAAATTTTCCATGGGCTTACATAATTCTGGCCGACAAGGCGTAAGCAAGCAGAAGCGACGGAAGTAGTTAAGTTTTTTTTTTTTAATAAACGCCAATGTAATCCACGTTTTTTCGTTAGTACGAAAACATCTGTGATAATAATGATGTATATACAGGTGTCTTGTATACTACTAGGTTATCATTAGAGTAACTTATGTCGATTATTAAAAATGCAACTTGAATAAAAGCATGAAAACCTTGTAAAAAAAGGTTTTGAATAAATTAAGCCAATTAATTTTTCATAATCGATATTAGTTACTGTAATGATTCTTCAACTTTTTGCAAAAAATTGTCAGAAATGTTGAAAAAAAAATGCAAATTTGATTTGGATATCTCCATAACTATTTAAAACACGGTTCACGTTTGCTTGAATATTTTCGACTCGTTATCAACGCAGGAATCCACCTGTAAAGTTTTTGTTGCTAGCTATGAGATATCCTGTATTTTTACATGGATTTTAAATTGTTTGCAATTAGTCTTACAAATTTTATTAATAAAACATGTTAAATGGCTCCAGTATTATTTATATTTAATCGTAAAACATTCGCCCGTATTCAGAAATAAACCATATTGCTATTTCTTTATCTTGACAGTTATTTTATAACATCGTAATACTTGCAATTTCCAAAAGTTTTATGTTTGACCGGTTTGAAATTAAAGAATTCAATCAATTAGAAAGCTAATTATTCATAATTGTGAATAACTTAACGTTTGTGTACGTTCTAGAGCTTTGATTGATTGAATTCATTAATTTTAAACTTAAAATGTCAAAATTGGCGGCCTTATAATGTTATACAATGACTGTCAAGATACAGACATAGCAATATTGCTTATTTCAGAATACGGCCGAAAGACATAACCCATTATATAAGTCTAAATTTGACGTGACCGTGGCGTTATGAAAACTTGTCACACCGCCAATTGAAAATTTCGGGTTCTAGTCGATGGTATTTATATTAGGTCCTTACATATGAAATTGGCGTTTAGTATGGGAGGAACATAAAGCCGATTTTTTTTTATTATAATATATTTATTTAATCAAAGTATGTACCATTGCTACCTATGCACTTTTGCCATCTCATAGGTAGTTCATCGATCCCTTTACTAAAAAAATCATTCGGACGGGAATCAATAAAATCTTTGAAGGCGGTTTGGACTGCCCCATCGGAGTTGAATTTTTTCCTTTGCAAGAAGTTATCCAAATTTCGAAAAAATGGTAATCTGTTGGGGCAAGGTCCGGAGAGTACGATGGATGTCTTAGACATTCCAATTGAAGCTCCTAATTTGGTAGCTGTCTGTTGTGCAGTGTGTGGTCTAGCGTTATCATGAAGCAGCAGTGGCCTAGAGCGATTAACCAGCCTCGGTTGTTTAGCAGCTAGCTTTTCCATCATGGTTTGCAGTTGCTGACAATAGACATCTGCCGTAATCGTCTGGCCAGATTTAAGAAAGCTGTAGTGAACTACACCAGCACTAGTCCACCAAACGCTCACAAGTAACTTTTTTGGAGTCAATTTTCGCTTGGGGCATGGTTTGGATGGTTCGGCAGGGTTCAGCCATTGCGATGAGCGCTTCCGATTATCGTACAGGATCCACTTTTCATCACAGGTAATGATTCGATTTAAAATCCCTCCATTATTGTGCCGGTTGAGTAATGCAACGCAGCAGTCAACGCGCGTTTGTTGATTTGCTTCACTCAATTCGTGAGGTACCCACCTTTCAAGCTTTTTCACCTTACCAATTTGCTTCAAGTGGATTAAAACAGTTTATCACTAACACCGCAGCCTGCAGCTAACTCGGATGTGGTTTGCGATGGATCCGCTTCCACAATAGCCTTCAATTCTTCATTATCAACTTTGGTCTCCGGCCGTCCACGGGGCTTGTTCTGCAGGTCGAAATTTCCAGAACGAAAACGTTGGAACCAAAAACGCACTGTGTTTTCTTTTGCGGCACCGTCGCCATACACATCATTAATCCTTCGAGCCGTTTCTGCAGCACTGGTGCCACGGTGGAACTCGTACTCGTAAATAACGCGATATTTCAAGTTTTTCATTTTGTAAACTGAGTGACGCAAAGAAAAAAACAATTGAGGAAAAAACAAATGAATTATAATTTTCAAAACACAAATACATGAGTAAATAGCTGTATAAATTTGGATTTGGAATTCCTAACCAAAGAGAAGATATTTGAGATCAAATTTGCCAGTACGGCAAAACGCCAATTTCATATGTAAGGACCTAATATATATTTTTGATATATAGGTTCTTCTTGTAAGTGATTCATCTAATTTATTTTAATTGATCGGTGTGTGTATCTGAGGATCGTGCGTGACGAGTGTTTCTTCTTCTTCTTCTTCTTCTTCAAAGTAGATTTTAAACTTCACAGGGGAATGTGGTTTCTTCAAAAGTCAGTAATATTTTGATTATTTTTTTACATCATTAAATTCATTATCGACGGGAAAGTATATTTCTAATAAATACATACAATGACTGATTGCAATACAAAAGAAATGTTCAAAAGAAGAACCTATTTACCCGATAATTAGGCAGTTCCACTCAAATGGTAATTGCCACAAAAGCGTATCTCGGATTCTATTCATCTCTATACCTCCATTCAGACTCATCGTTTCATTACTTCTGGTCCATGGGCTCTATATAATACGAAAGCATATACAAATGTTATATAATACATATAGTAGTGCACACTGCTCTCAAATGTAAGTTGGCCGTATGCAGTCAAAATGTTAAATTTTTTAAATTCAAGAACACATTCATATTTGTGAAGTTGTAATTTTTCAGAACAAAGTTCTGTGAAGTTTTTAAAACCAAATTAATTAATCAATTAGAAAGACATACAGAAAAATCTAATCCACGAAAATGTATTTTGTAAAAAATAAAAATTAATCAATTAATAAAAATGAGAATTACATATAAGGTCGATATATTCACGGAAATCTACAAGGCTCCTATAGCTTAGTGGTCAGAGCACCGGCCCCGGAAAGGAGGTGACCCGGGTTCGTATCCCGGTAGTGGCCAAAATATTTTTTCGTGGATTAGATTTTTCTGTATGTCTTTCTAATTGATTAATTAATTTGTGTTTAATTTTTTAATTGTTCGAAGAATATTTTTTCTTCTGAATGAAGGTTTCAATCACTTTGTTTTCACCACTTTATTAGATATAGAATCTACATGTTTCGAGAACAATGTTCTCTTCTTCAGGATTATTTGTGTAGGTACTAAAATTGTAAAAGATAAACCATGCAATATTACGGTGAAGGGGAGTGGGGGGGTGGGTTGGAGAAGTTAATTATGAAACGTCATCTGAAGGGGATGGAGTCTTAAGTGGAAAAATATTCAATAGCGGGTTGTGCACAAATTTTGTCTCGTTATTTATTATATTTTTTGTAACAAAAGGGCGAAACGAAAACGCTCACGTCATTCTCAATTGACTTAAACATAGTTTCTTTTACCTTTGTAACTTGGATTTAGAATAAATATTAGGCTTAAGCATAAAACTTTATATCACATTTGTAACGTTGATTTAGAAAAAAAAATATTTTTATTTTTTGTTAAATTATTATTTTAACAATTTTGATTTTTCTTTCGTGCACAGCGAGCACGCTCGCCATGTGATCAAATCCGCTGTAGATTTCTTCTTAACGTGATATCGAGTATTATATTATTTGAACCCTTCCGTGTACCCTACATGTCATTACTACCAATAAGAAAAACACCACAAGTAGCGGAAGCGGAAATATACTGAACTGCGAGGGTTGATTTTAAAATTCGTGTATCGCGATAACCCGGTTTGGAGAAATTCCGGAGTAACCAACTACTTTATCGATTTTTTCATCATCAATTTTTAGAATGTATTTCAATATCATTGAAATATATTCTAAAAATCGAAAGTAAACTTCATATTAAATTTCTGAATAAAATATGTTTTTTTTTAAATAAAAAAAAAATAATAATAAAAATAAAAAATAAAAAAAAGTGTTTTTAAAATACGCTATTATAACCATATAAAATATTGCATCTGTGGCTGCGTAGCATCGGTCAACATCGCGAAGCAGCTACACTACTTCGTGACGAATTAACTAACCATCACACCGTTTCCCCGCGGGGATAGGCTGAGAGGTTAATTAAGAGAGGTTAAATGAGAGGCCACATTTTTCTGTCTAAACACATTCTAGCCGCCGGCCGATGGTGTTTTAATTGGTTAACTTACATTGAGTAAAGTGAACACTTAAGCCAGCCGTACGATGGGCCGTAAGCCCTATAAACACACAATAGACTTACATACCTACTTTCCATATTAATAGCATCGTCTCTATGAGACATCTATAATATGTCTTGATATTATAATGATGTTCTCTCTGCGGATGAAATCCAGTCAAGTGTTCTTGAAAATTTTGAACCAACCTAACTACTCATTATTTTTCCGAATTTTCAAACCATAGTAATAAACTTTAATCACGTGTTCGATTCACACATCCTTAAATTATTACAACCAGTTAAATATAGGTAAATGCCAAATAATGAATATTCTTGAAAATTGAGGAATTTAAAAATATTTAAATTCTGGAAAAACTTGAATTAATAATATAATATTCAAAGACTCACCCCTTCTCTCTTTGTTTCCTTTATTCAAGCTCCACCCTGGCTGCCCCCTCCCCCACACATAACCCACCCACCGCTATCAGCACCTAAGATATTTTAGTTTGTATTCTCATCTGTAGTTCTCGAAACTAGTCGTGTACAACTCAAACTCAAATTGTTCCTATACAAGTATTTTATTTATATATAAAATACCTACTCAACATATTCTGAATTGTGTATATTGTGAATGTGAATCCAGCATTGTGCTCTGCAAATATAATATGAACACACTCAAAATATTCTGAATAAGATGTTGCAATTTGTCTGAGCTGAGTAAGCCGCGGTACGGAGAAGGCACTTGGAATTCACGTCGGAAGTGCTCCTGATATCCCGAGAGGTCGGCTGCACCGTCTGCTACGGCGCCACCCCGTATCATCTGCTCACTGCCGGGCCGCAGCATCCATTGTTCAAACATCGCAATCTTGTTCCAATAGACCTCATCTCATTGTACCCACCTGGTTATTGATTGCCTCCGATGCCCACACGCTGAACCAGGCACGGAGATAAAAGTGGATTTGTCGGCCGAAGTCAACTCTAGTCGGTGAGATCCAAGCTACGCGTAAAAAGGGACACTTGAATGAATGAGAAAATATTTTCAGTTTAAGAGGTTTATTTAAATGAAAAGTAGAAGCTTGAAAATATTTTTTTATAAGTATACAGACAAAATTAGTAGATGTGTTATGAAACAAATTGATTTTTTATCGACTCCTAAAATATACATTTAAAAAATGGGGACGCGAAGGCAGAATACGTGTCTATTTTCTAATTAAGCTAACCGTTATGAAAATGGGAGTAACTTGCTGGTGTCCCATGGGACTCGAACCACCGACCACTGGATCACTAGGGAAGCGTCATAACCACCATATCAACAAGCTACTTAATATGTGGGATATAAAAGCAATATAGCAATATTCAATAAAATTTGATTGCAATCATCGAGGATTACTAATTTATAATGTACTGAGGTAATTATTATATTATATGTAATTTATAATTTTATGAGGAATAGAAGATAGAACGCCATATTCTTCCGCATTCGCCTCAGCTACATTGAAACATCTTCTCATGCAAGTGTTCTACGGTTCAGAATATTTTGAGTTTGTTCAAATCTTTCAGAACAGTGCTGGATTTATGTCACAGAGACATTATTAATCAATTAATGTATATTATAGATATCTCACAGAGACGAAACTGTATTACAATAAAGTATATTGCTCTCAAAATTCCGTAAAAAATCAATGTAGATTTTCTCATTAGCGACATCTGTGGGGATTTAGGGGAATGAAAATGGCTTTGTACAGGCCGCATGGAAAAGGCGCTTACAACTCATATATGAAAGCTTTCCACGCAATTTGAACATATATACAACTTCCAAAAAATGAATAAGCATGGTATATTCTATCATGGGTGGAAATGGCGAATGTTACAATTGTGTAAAGTGATCACTTAAGCCAACCATAAAAAGACAGGTCATAAGTCCTGTGTACACCCAAATGACTTCTATACCTACTTTCCCATAATTAATACAGTTTCGTCTCTGTGAGATATCTATAATATACACTAATTGTTCTACGGTTGTTAAGTCTTTTAACAGGACCGTCCTCCAATATTCGTAGTATTTGATCACGCCAGGTCTTTCGCGGACGCCCTATATTCCTGTTGCCTTCAACACTCGCCCAATATATTTTCTTGACCATCCTTTCCCCGCTCATACGTTCCATTAACCAAACCATCTCAGGACACCTTTCTTTATTCTGTCTACCACATTACAGCCAGCATTACATTAACTTCTAATTTGTTCATTTCTCACTTTATCGAACAAAAATTTTCCTCACAAGTGCCTTAATGACCGCATTTCCACCTCATTCAGTCTACTTTCATTACTTTTTTCCAATTCCAGGCTTTACTTCTATACATCAAAGTTAGCACTAGAACGACAGTTTGTACCGCTAGTGTTGCTTCTTTTGACAGGTCTTATTGCTTGTTCTTATAATTAAACAACTACGAGCAAAGCAATACTAGAGACGGGTGGAACTTTCCAGTAAACCAAAACTCCTGCGAATTGCAGAGTAGCGCCCCTCATAAAGTTTGTGTCCAGTGCCTTAACTTTTAATAAAAGTGTAATCGCTCACAAGTGTTTTAATTGGATGCCACTGCAGAGAATCCGCGACAAAATTCATCACGTCAAAATTAACGAAGTAGATTAACGTTTAACATATTCCGAGAATTAAATTGTCACGCCTCTTGTATTCCAGACCTTCAGATAAAAAATTTGTATTACTTTCTTTTCAGATATGTATGCATTTTACGTGCATGCAAGAATACGAATGCAATTTAATAATATGTACAATAAGTGGTTTTTGGTGTTTGCGTTCTTAGTCCTCTTCACTAGGAGTTCCTGTGCTGAGGCGGACTAGTTTTTCCCATTTATTAACTTTTTTAAATTTTTAAATAAAAATTAATTTCATTTAACAATATTTTTACATTTTTTTTCTTTTTTTTCTGAATTTGCAAATCATTTATTAGAAAATGATCATAGTTTTGATAAAGATTTAAGACTTTCTATTTTACACACAAATAATTTTGGTCTGAAATTGAATAATTTGGAATCATTAGAATTAAGTAAAGCATAAAAGTAAACAAAATATTATTAATAATCAATTAAATTTAACTACTAGACCGATTCTACAAAATTTTCCTTCAGGAATAATAATTAAAAATACCTAATTTAGAAAACCAAAACAAAAGACATCATTCATTTTGATATTTTGCGTAGGTATATAAAACACCCTGACAATGGAAAGATTTTTCCAAAACATGTAGGTGTATAAATCAAAAATAAGTAGATTAAAACAAATATTTATTTTTTTTCAATATTTTTTAAGGTTAGAGGATGGATGTTTAGTTAGGAGTTAGGAAGCTTAGTTGCAAAATAAATATGACTTCTTTGACCAAAAGTTGTGTTAAACATTGGTACGTTTCCGATTTCCGTTTAAGTGCCTCTCGTGTTATAAAATTCGTATTTAAATATAAATGATTTATCTACGCTTGGGAAAGTTCTTTTGAGTTTTCTTCCAGTTGGCAATAAAATGATCGTCATTCTGGAGTATATTCTTCGTGCATTGTTTATTTGAGATCTTTTAAATTCTACGTTATTTAATGCACTTTCCTCACAAACGGGAGGTTGTTCCGGGCCGACTATCCGCAAGGCTCGAGCCTTAGAGCTTGTTCAGACACAGCGGGAACCATTCAGTTTCAGAATCGCGTTTCAAAACACGCGATTTGTGTCATCTGTTCACACAGCCGCGGTTAATAAGCGATTTGTGCGCGCGAAAATAAATGTCAGTTTGACAGTTCTGGTGCCGTTCTCCATCTTTGAATATCAGAGATATATTCGCTCCTTACTGTGTTAACGACGACCGTGTTCCATGGCAAGACACATAAATATCATTCTGTCAGTTCATTTTTGGTGAATAAATACCTACTTCTCTAAAATACTCTTTTGTTCCACCATTTCCAAATATCTCCGCCAACTCCTGCCAAGCTTGGTTGTTGGCATATTTGAGTAATTCTCACACTATTACAGGTCTTTTCTCCCATATTACAGGTCTTTTCTCCACTTCATCAATAAAAAATTCAGTGTCAAAGCGATCCATAACCATAGAAAAGAGAATATAACCCACGCGTGCTCCTGTTGTGACATGGAAACCGTGCGGTGCCCGCAACGCGACTGAACGCTCTCGTAAGGCCCCATAGTAATAGGATCGTGCGGGCGCCGTGCGGGTCTATTTTCTAGCGGTTGGGTTGCGGGCACCGCAGCGGTTGACTAACCGCACGGTTGTGTCTGAACGATCACATACAAACCTAGGTAAATGAGACCCGCACGGATCTCATGCGATTCTGAAACGGCACGGTTCCCGCTGTGTCTGAACAAGCGCTTATTGGCCCTAGGCGATCCAATTTACTGCCTTTTCTACAGACTGCATAGCGAGCTGCCCCTCCCTTGGCATTTCTACCACACACATCAATAGCTAAAAATGGCTAGAATAACACTTGGTAATGCCTACTGTAATGTAATTCAGTAATAGAACATTATTAAAATGGAAAAGTACCTACCAATAAAAATTTAATATGTAGAAAAAAAAGTTAATAATTTTTATCAAAATATATATAAGTACTCCGTGTAAAAATGTCCGTCACTAACGCTAACAGATGGCTCAATTTATGACGCGGTATAAAATAATAATGAGGTACAAAAAGCAAAAATGCACTATTCTCTGTGCAGCAGCAATATCTGTCACCAACGCTACTGGATGGCTCAAGTAATATTATGTAAGAAGCAAAAAAACAATTCTCTTTTTAATAATGTCCATCACTAACGTTATCAAGACGCTACTGTAGATAGCGCTATTTTCAAAGCTTTATCTGGCGTCCGAAATATATAATAAAAGTACGTCATTTTTGACGAGTTATAGCTGGTTTATAATAAATATATAAGCAGGTATAATTGTGGTTTCGAAATCTCATGATTAATTTTAATGAGATAAACTATTGTCGTCTGTATCGGACTCCGAATCCTCATCTACATATATATTAAATTGATTAAAGTCTGTGATCACCGTATCGTGATCTTGCAGTCACCGTATCTTTAAATAAAATAATATTAAAACTACGGCACCTCGACGTGGTTCGTCTTAGAGAAGCGCCGAAATCTCTCAAATCATCTCTAACATGTCCGAACGTCTACACAATCTTCCACATACACTTCGCAAATGTAATTATAAATTACTCGCTTTAAATCGCTTATTATCCTGCAAAACCACAAAGAATTCTAAAAACCAAATCTTCGAAAGAAAACATAAGACCGATTTACATGCGCTATTGTACGAGACGATTGTGGTCACAAGTATTCAATTTAAAACGACTTTATTTATGGGTCCTCCTGACATAATATTATATTTTGCTAGACCAAACAGACTCGTGTTTCAATATTTATGCACGAATGCTTACAATGTGAAAGTTATTTGGAACATGGGTTAAATTATGGGTTTTAGATGTCATAAATTAGAACTAGTTTGTTTAATTAATAATACTATTTAGCACTTACATGGTACAAAGTTTAATGGATTTTGTACGATAAAAAATATATAGTAAATAATTAATTACATTGATATAACGACAGGATTGTTCTGTCGAATCATTACAGTTATTTTCTACTACATCAAAATCTTTTTCCTATGAAGATTGGGAACTCAAAGGCACGGCTGGACGAGATTGATAATGCCCTCATAAGGCAAAACGCGTCTCATAAAAAATAAAAATGTAGAATTAAAAAACAACCTCCATACATATTTCCATATGTATGGAGAAACAATAAATTCGGCATGCCGTTTCCATCTTCCACAGTCTTGCGCCGCTAGAGTAGTAGTTTATTGAGGCCTTGGTACTTTGGTATTTCTTGGTACAATATTATTTGCTGTTTGTCCCACTGACAATATTTTCTCCGGAGGAGCCAAGAAGACAACTCCTCTGGCATTCCCAAGACGTGTCCCAGGAATCTTAATTATTAACTTTTTTTAATATTTTTTATTTATTTATTGATTTAAATACATATTTTTATTATTACAGATCGTGCCAAGCCTTATACAGCTTGTCGGCACGTTTCTTTTTCATTTTCTTGCATAAGTACATTGCATGCTTATTTTATTTAGTTATAGTTACAGTTTATAAAGGATAATATATATATTAATATATATATATATATATAATAATATATACTATATATATATATATAAGAAAATAACGATATTATATGAACATAACAAGACTTAAAGTAAACTTAGTAGTGAGACTAGGCATCAGATAATATATAATAAAAAAAAACATGAACATCAATATGAATCACTGGGATCAAGAATAAAAAAATCATGGAACAGCTCAAATTAGAAATGAAAAGGCATTGAGTTCACTTATATCCTAGCACACCACTTTTTTCTCTTCAACTTTCATACATTCGGATGCTGAAGCTTAACCTGTCTTCCGCGTATATTGATTAATGGTCGAGGATTCGAGCTTGTTCCCGGAGACCGCCAATTTTTTTTTACGCTCCAACAGGCCAAGAGGTCCGCGAACAGAAGCGAAACGTATCACAAAACACCCAGGCTTGAGTAAATCGGGTAGATTAATTGTGACCTCACCGGGAATCGAACCCGGAACCCTCGGTGTGGGAAGCCAGTGTCATGCCCACTGGGCTACGAGGGCCGCCAAGTTAGTCTTATGTTCGTCGCACTGACATAAAGCTTGGTTTTAAAATATTAATGTGACACATGTTCTGTATGAGCCCATCTCTATCAAAAAATATTATGTGAGTTATCATTTTTATTACGTGTAGAAATTTATAAAAATATACAAATCGAATGATGTAGAAAATTTGGTTTCATCCAAAATCAAAATATTAACGGGCATAATACAATATATGTAATAATACATTATAAGTATATAAAGACCAGACCACCTTATACTTATCTACCGCGGTATGCCGTATTGTAATATTTCAATATGTATACAAGATGTGTATTCATTAATAATAAAAATAAATTTCACGCCTTAAATTGAAATTAACATTTTCATGTAATTCCATTACAATTACGATGCCGAGTAATCGCTTTAGAAATGTTTAAATATAGGTAGACGCCATCAAACGAATGTTGTTGCATTTCAACTTCTCGAGATGTTATGTTTTTATTTTTCAATGTAATTCAGCATAATCTTCATCACAATTGACGTGAGTCCCTGTTCACAAGGTGTGCGGATGCAGGAAATTTGAACCAGACCTCTCATATGGCTTATTCTTGTGACACCGATGACGTTTCCAGCCATTCTCCAGATTTCAATTTACGACAGATCTAAACATCCCAACTCGAAGGTGCTGGATCCACCGAGCGATCCTCAAAGCAATTTCCTGAATCAAATATCACAACGGGAACTGTCGTGAACTTCAGATGCAGGCGAGAATTAATTCATTTTGATGGAATTTACAAATTTCTACCTATATTACAAAACAATGTTTTGTGTACAGTAAAACTATGTCCAGAAAAATTGTACATAACATGTTATTCGGCCGTATTCTTAAATAAGCAATATAGGATTGCTCTAAAAATGAATAATTTATGTTAATCAATTAATAAATTAGACTTACAGATGAGGTCGATATATTCACGGAAATGTCCAAGGCCGTTATAGCGTAATTGGATAACGCGCCTGCTCTGGATAGGAGGAGATCCGTGGTTCGAATCCCGATAGCAGCCAAATATTTTTTGGTGGATTTGTTTTTCTGTATGTCTTTCTAATTGATTAATTAATTTGGTTTTAAGCAATATGTGTTTGCTATTTTTATTTTGACAGTTATTTTATAAAATTGTAGTTCCGTCAATTTTGAAGTTTTAAGTTTGACAGGTTGAAATTAATGAATTCAATAAATTAGAATGCTCATTATTCATAATTGTGAATAACTTGAGGTTTTTTATGTTTTAGAGCTTTCTGAATTCATTAATTTCAAACCTATCAAACTTAAAACGCCAAAATTGGCAGCATTAAAATGTTATAAAATAACTATCAAGTACAAAAATAGCAATATGGCTTATTTGAGAATACGGCCAATTGTTTCTAAAAAACAGCTGCAACCGGGACATTAATCTGGGACCTTCTGCGATCTACGGCAATGAAATGCTGTATATGCGCCTGCGCATGCAATGAAAGCGACGTGTATAGTAGCCTTATACGATGTTTAATTTTAGTATACGATGTTTAATAACGTAAAAAACAAGTTTTTATTATACTCCCTTTCTCATTGACTAGTTGAAACAGGTTTCGCGCCTACTCCACACGTCGGGCTCGAGTCGGGCGACGCTACGAAAGAGAGTAATAAAAAAATCGAAAAATCCAAAATTTTACTATAATTATTAAAAAAAAAATGTTACCTCATTTTTATCGACGCCGCGAGTCTGCATGCAAAGTTTCAGCTCGATTGGATTACGAAAAAAATCGTTCCAAAGTTTTTTCGGCAGACGAGCCGACGCTACGAGTTAAGAGAAAGGGAAAAAACTAACCCATAAAAACCAAGTTTTTATAATACTCCCTTTCTCGGGCTCGAAAATTAAACAACGTATAAATTGTTTAAATTTCGAAAAATCCAAAATTATATCTACTATAATTATTTAAAAAAATTTAACGAATATTTGTTAGATCATTTTTATAGTCGCCAAAGTTTTTTCGGCAGACGCTACGAGTTAAGAGAAAGGGATGTGGATGCCTCGTTTTCATATAAAATTTCCGAGTCTAGTGTTTCGTATTACTTTCACCGAATTTCCACGATACACGTCAGTCTTGTATTTAATAAACCACCCCTGTATCGCACCCCTGCAGATCGCCGGGGCGAATTATGTGAGCAAACAATAATTAAAAATAGACCTTCACTACCCTGTTTGTTGCGAGCCAGCGCTGGTAAGAAACTACGTCTTGCTTAATTAATATTTACATGAATTTTCGCTTTGTGGAATATCTTTTGTTTCTTGTTTCTGTTTTCATCTGATCTGCTTGAGAACTGCCGACAGCTTCGGCGGAACAAAGTCGCCAGGCGATTATGTAAGACTGTATTATTTTTAGGAAATATACACGTAGTCCAATTTATTAATCGTGTAATTCATTATATGTTTCAGAGAATTTGTAATTTTTCACGAAAACCGTAATTGAAAAGGCATATAATATGTAAATTTGGCCACGACATTCCTGTCTTTATAGCGCATAATGTTATAAAGAAAATAATGAGTAGATGTGACGGATTATCGTTGTATCCGACTACTAATATAAATTGACGCTTTTTAGTATTTTTATATATAGTAAACGAAATCTTTTAAATTAATATTAAATGAATATGATTAGATAATATAACATAGACATATTTTTATGTGTTACAAATAACTAACATAAAGAAATAAAATCAAATAAAATATTTTATATTTATGACCATTTTTGATTACGAAATATATTTTTCTCACAGAGACTAAGCTATTTATGTGATAAATTAGGCATGGAAGTCTTCTGGGTGTTTAGTGGGCTTATTATCTATCATATGGCTGGCTTAAGTGATCACTTTATAAAATGTAGCGTTTACCAATTTCGCCATTATTGATCACCACATCTATAAAATTTTTGAAAGTTGTATATATGTTATTTATGTAACACGTTTCATTTTGACTTACGCTAACGTCATCTATGGTTGAAATTTATCATCCCCATGAAACAGTATATAGATGTCGCCGCTGGTAATGAGATATCTACTTTTGACTAGAACATGAAGCAATATTTTTTATGTGTTTACATGACATACCTACACCCTAATTATTAAGTTTTGTATTCAATTATTATTATTATACAAAATTATTGTGTATATATTTTTGTGTATAGATGTAGTAGTTATTTATCCTTGTCTTAGCTTACTCTCAGCTGTATTAGATTAGTCTATTTTTATATGTGTAAATCAAAATTTGCGCATGAAACTCTAATAAGAAATAAAAATATGCAACTCTCATTACCATGTTAAACACTTATTTTGTTCACCACCTATAAATGTCTAACTTACAATTTGAAAATTGACATCTACGGTGCTATATTTTTAAAAATTGACGTATGTATTTGAAAAACCGATTACTCACTATTTCTGAATTAAAATATTTTCTTTCACTTTTAGTAAATACTTAGTTAAAGCAATCATTTGTGAATCTAGTACCTACTATAAAAATTTAAAAAAAGACTACCAGCGTACATATATAAAATTCAGTACTAAACAGCGGTTTTCTAAGAAACTTAATTTTACAATGTAAAAATATAAATGTAACAAAATATCATTCTTTCTTTCCTTTCCAGTGGACTGTACACGTAAAACACAAGCGCGACGTTTAACAGAAACAAAAAAAATACTTTTTGTATTCACTCAATTTTTTTCTCTTACTATTTAGGCGATTTTTTTTCCAAATAAATAAAATATATAACTAGGTATACCTAACTATACACATAAATAATTACATGCATTTATACAATATAGTATACAGTAGTTAAACATTTTGCAGTTCCAATTTTACCGTAATATCGCTTTAAGGAGCTCTAGCGATAAGTTAATAAATCTAACAATAAAATGTTCCGACATTTTATGGACAATTTCCAACATTTATGGATGAAATACCCCGCTGCAATTTATTTACCCAGTAAAATGCTTTATCGGTCGTATTGAAAATTTCCCGTTTCCACGGGATTTTCCATATTAATTTAATTTTTATGAAGTCAAGTAAACGAGGATATCTGCCAAGTTTTGTTTGTTAAGCAAACGTATTAAAAGTTTCAACGTATAATGCAACGAAGATAAAGTTTCACCTTGAAATTTATTTGTCTTCTATTTCTACCTCTCAAGCAAGCTACTTTGCATAAAGGATAGCAGTTCATAAAATACAACGACGCACTGCACAAAATTCACAGAGCGTCATTCTGACATTGAAATTTCTCGTCAAATTTCTCCCAAACTTTTAAGACACATTCTAAGAATTTCACTTAACCTGGACCGTAAAAACTGCTGTTGTACGTACATCTCTTCATTCACGGTGTGGTATCCAACATTTGTCGGGACATTTTAGGGTTTAATAAGATCTTTCGTTTATTTTATCGCTAAACTGAAATTGTCAAGTAACTCCAGACCATGTCAAAAAACATTTAAACATGGATGTGCAGAAATATTTTATTAATTTATTACTATATCAGCTTCGCCTGTTTGTCTAGACGGAATCTTATAATCAATATTTCACCCGCTTCTCAACGTCCAATCGAGCTGAAATTTTGTACACATACGTATTCTCGATGACAATACGTGAATTAATTCAGATTCACTAATTAATCAATTAATCCATCATAATTAATTAATAAGTTAATTAGGGAAATTAGTTAATAAGCTCATCAAAAGATGATGCTTGTTTCGTATCGAAGTTATTTTGTATTCTGGGTAATATTAAGACTAAAATGTAGAAAATTACATTACATGAAAAAATATTTTTGCCTCACTCTTCAAATAAAATCATGGGCGCTTTCTCTCCATCAACAACAGAATTCTCTAATCTATTTCAATATCTCAAGCACCCACTATTTATTTGGTGAGTGGGGCAAAAAAATGGCCGAAAATTAGTTTTTTTACTTTTTAGTACATTTAAAAAAAATCATTTAATATATTTTTTTTAAATAGGTCAGTTTTCTTACTATTTTCGAACTAGACATGTATTATGAAAATAAGACTAACTTCTTGGCCTCCTAAAACGAGGCTCGAATCCTCGTCCAGTGGGTTTCTAGTGTCTTAATCGCTAGACCAACATTGGTGGGTGGTTGCAGTTTTTGCATTTCCACGTTGTTCGTATCCTGTTTCGTGATGCTGTCTTCCTCTTTTTACTCATACAACACTTTTTATTTCCATCTTCCTTCACTTTTATTCTACAATGTAATATGACTAATCGTCTAAATGTAACTAATCTGACATTATTCGTATTGTTCTAGTCCTCTTTCACAGCTCATTTTCCAACTAAAACTTCAAAACTCTTTTAAGGCAGTTTTTTTTGCTTTCGAATATCTCCGACCACTCTGGCCGACGTGTCTGATCGTCATCTGCGCGGTCTATTACGAAGATTGCTCATGTCATGTTAAAATACTGGCTTGAAACACCGTGTCGAAAACAGGGTGTGTCGTTGTATATCACGCGTGTCCCGTGAGAATACCCTGCCAAAAACACGTACTCGACACGGAAAAGTGTTAATTTATTTTTAATCTCCTAGTCTTCCGACCGTGATAACAGGCTTAATAATTTTAATTAATCGCGAGTTGAAACCATTGTTACTGGATCGAATTGGGTATACAGTTCTATATATTCAACTAGTGATATTACATTGCTTTTAACGGAATATACTGCCATTGGCGTATTTTCACTTTGAGCGTCCTGGGGAATTTAAATATGTTTGAAAAAAAAAACATTTTGCATTATCAAAAGCAACATTAAGTAGTCTAAAATTGTGCATTTCTCACTGGATGTCACATTTTATGCCTGGTTTAAATAATACAGTAGAGACTCGATTATCCGGACCTCAGTTATACGGATTCTTGTTTATCCGGATAGTCAACCGCCATCAAATAACTTTGTGGATAGTTAAATCCGTGCGTGCACCGACATGTCGCAACTATTTGCACTCCGCGCGGTCTATGGCGTAGGTACTTCCACGATAAGTGATATAAATAAAAATGCTGATTTAATTTTGAAAGACACCTGTAAATTAAATAGTGAAGACGGGAGTAAAAATGTGTAGGTACATATGTGCAAAAATCGCTTTTCTTCATACATTCAGTTATCCGTATTTTCGATTATCCGAATGCCTTACAACAATTACTCCAGTTAATCGAGTTTCTACTGTATTGTAATTATTTACGTTGAGTCTGTTTATTCACAGTAGCTTTCTAGTTAAAATTTTCACGAAAACTGCCTTAGAAATAGAGAGAAAATTTCTTAACCTCATAATGTTAGCTTTTTGGTGTAGTGTTACGGCTCTCACATAGTAATCGAAATTTCAGGACACCAGACAGTTAACCCTATTTTCATGGCACCATCGTTTAGCTTAGTTTGAAAATAGTAAATTATTATTATTGGAATAGTAATTTATGTCAAGGAAAAAACCTTTTGTTTTATTTTCACCTTTATCTGTGCACGAATCGATACGCCTTCAAAACTTTTTTCAAATGAAAAAGATCTTATTGGCATCGAGTCTCGACCCCGGTATCTCTCACGTGCTGAGCAAACACTCTACCAACTTAGGTATTGCAAAATCAAATGGTAATTTAAATATATAAAGCACATTTTAGTATTAGTATTTAATAAACATGTTAAGATATTTATAAACCTATATTTCATGCCTTATTTATAATCCTCTAGTGAGGATTTTATTTAACCTTTTTTTTCGGACCATAAAATCATTATATAACGGGTTGATGTTGTACACATGTCTGAGACATGAGCCCCTTCTGACATTATCCTCCTTAACTTTTAGTTTTCAGTCAAAACAGGTGAAATAATTCGAGCGAAATGTGTATTTTCCCTTGAAACTTTGCCCCTGGAGCATTCTGCCCCAACTCTCATCGGAAGTAACGCCTCTGTATACATCCTTCACCTTTACAGGCCTGATAGAGCCTCATCTGTCGGCTGACAGCCTCATTGGGTCTCCGTTCCCCGCCTGTGGATTTCATCTTAATCTACTCAATAATTGAAACAAGATGCTGTGAAGTTATCTCAATATTGCAGATGTCATCCGTTGTCAGATGGTTATCCGTTGAATGTTATCCGTTTTGAGATTGTCAACGCTCGACTAGACTTTCAATCTTGTCTTCAAATTAAATTGTCATTGGATATCAGGTTTAAGTATTCTGTTTTGTTATTGATAGTGAACATTTCTATCAAATTATTATCTTTGAATGAGACACATTGCTTGTTGGCGTTGTGAGACTTTAGAACGCTACACATTATTATGTAACTATATTTAGAATAAAATATTCAAATTTATGACAATTATTAAATTATAATAACCATCTAGTATTTAATACTCTCGCCTAGTGATTCAGTGGTTGGTATTCTAGGAGACTTCCAAATTAATCTTATTTTCATTGAGCAAGTGTACAGCTTAATTTAAAAAAAAATAGAATGTAATGATTTCTGTGTTCGCATCCCTTTTTTTTATTAAATATTTTAAAATACAATAAAAGCCCATCTCTGTCATGTTACGCTTAGGGGGTAAATTTTTAAAAATATAACAATTAAACGTTTTTTTTAAAGAGGAGAATAAGTGTTTATTTGAAAACAAAAATCTATTTATAGTTTATATTATACGAAATGAAAATGAAATTTGTTTCATCGATAAATTAAATACCGAAGAATGTTATAATGTTTTTTTGACATTTCGGATCTCTTTACAAGCTCCATGATCGGGGTAGTTGTTGCTGATGATTCTTAGTTACGTGGTAATGGGTAGTTTGCTTGTGCCGCTATACATTGGGAAACCTTAAGGGGTGTTTCACGATGTATGTAACATTTTACTGTGACTTATTTTTATGCTTTTCTCTGTGAAATTTAGCGTTTTTTTGTTTTTAAAAATTTTGCTGCATCTTCTTCTTCTAATGTGATTCCATATACAATATCTCACTTGAGCATTATATACTAGAACATTCACGCCATTTCTCTGGAGGGGTAGGCAGACAGTATAGAACGCCATACTCTTCTGTCCTGGCACATCATTTTTCCTCAACTTTCATGCAGGCTCTTCAGTTGCACCAGGACTGGTAAAATATAATAATATTTTACATACATATAAAATAAGTAATAATTTGTAATATTTAACTAGCATCAATATTTATTTTATTTTTTTATTTTATTTTTTAATTTAAAGACTATCGACAGGTCAGAATGACCCTAATGGATAGTCATTTAGGACAACGTGATTAGTACAGTTACAGTTTACGATGATACATTGAAATAAAACATTAATACATTATACAATATAAGTATACTACAGTGAGTGATTATAAAATGAACGAAGTTCACATTCTCCGCACGACATAATAGGCATGTAGGCTCCCAGGTCAACTAAGTCTGAAAAAGGGTACCCGCGCTTTGTGGCTATAAAATTTTTGTTTATGTTGATTTCCGAAGAGTCCGTCTTACACGCTCAAACTATTTTCGGTCAGGAGCGATATAATTTCTCTCTTAAACTGAGATTGTGTCATGTGAAATATGTCAATGTTGGGGTTACATGACCTTACCTCGTTGTACTGATTTAGCATTCTAGGTAGAGGAGAGAAATAACCTATGTTGGTGTTGTAGACCTTTGTGTGGAATAGTGTTTGGGATCTCAGAGACCGGGCAGGTATATTAATATCTATTTGCGAGAGTATTGAGGGCGAGTCTAGTTTGTTCATATGATGGACATAATTATGTTGAATCGATATCATTATTGATTCTCCACGATCCTTAAATAATATTGAATTCAAAAATGTTTTTGAAGCGCCTGATACCGATCCAGGTAAAATTCAATATAATTTTACTGGGGTCCTTTCTGATTGGACATGCTACTATATGTTAAGATACAGTCACACGGCTCAGTAGTGTTCTTACTTGGCTGAAGGTGATGTATAGATGGTAAGATTATATATCTTTTCCAGACTGTATTAATCCACCGAGCCGCGGCTGGCTACACTCTCCAATTCTGTTAACTGTTTTACATTCCATTTTGCAGAGATGAATCAATTATCGATAATTGACTCGCGCCGTCCTAGCTATCGCGTGGCGAGCCCAGCATCATAATGGAGTAGCCCATTTTATTCTGTCTTATCCTGTCCTGTATCTAAGCCAGGCCAGGCTGACGTCACAACTTTGCTTGCAAATAATGCAGACGACCTCTCACAATTTTGGAAAAACTAGTAATTTATTTATTTAACGCCCTTATGGGCTTTTACAATATACAGAATAATTTTTTTTAAATAACATAAGACAGTTAAAATTAAAATACAGTTAAAAGTTACAATAATAATAGTTAAAAGTTAATAATAATAATAATAATAATACAGAAAAACATAAAAACATAAGATAAAATAATAATAAAGTTAAAGGTAGAAATAATAATAGTTAAAGGTAAAATAGAAAGATTTATTGTCCATTTCCATTTTGTTGGGATGTAAACAATTGTATCAGCTTTGTCCTATAAACAGTTATACTATCAGCAAAAATGTCAGCCGCCTCTGTATGCTCATTCCCTAATGAGTGTAATCTGGGAATTACAGAGTTTGCTAATGCATTAGTTCTGACATTTCCACTATAATAGAACAATGCACTGTGTCTTGATGACCTCGATGGAGCATTTAAGTCGATCAGACTAATAATCTGGGGGCAATCAATCAAACTGTTTACGATCCTATAAAGAAATATTAGGTCTGTTATAGTACGTCTCATAGACAAGTTTAAAAGTTGTAAATAACTAAGGCGATATTCATAATTGATATCTTCCAAGCGTATATTTAATTTGTAATTAATAAATCTTAAATATTTTTTTTGGACTCGTTCAATTGCCGTTGAATGATTAACATAGTGAGGAGACCAAATGATCGAGTTATATTCAACCTGAGGTCTGACAAGAGAAGTGTAGAGGACTTTATAAGTGCGCAGGTCTGTAACCAGTGTACCTTTAGTAATGATATGAGTCTCGTCATTAATAACTATAACGATGATTGTCAGGCGGCAATATATGCAACGATAACAAAATAACAGACTACTCATAGAGACGAAAGTATTTACATGGGAAACATGCATGGAAGTCTTTATAAGGCTTACGACCTGTGTACGCGACGCGATTCGCCGCGTACGTGGGGGGTGGCGGGATTATGGTTGGGAACAGGGACGAGATAATGGACTGTATTGGATCGAGAAGGCAGGGACGTTTCGATTCACCTTTGTCTCCAGATGTCACCTCACCAGAAAAAACTGTTTCACTCGGTTTATTCGGTGTCCGGCGGTGACGAGACGAGAAATATGTTTACAGATGCACGAAATTTTACAGGGCAGGAGGCGAGAAAGTGTGTCCTGCCGCTTTATAATGAGAATAGCGAGACTAGTCGAAACGAAAGCCAAAGGTACGCTGGTACTTGGAGGGTAGGATTAATTCTTCGATAAAGACCAATCAGTGTTGCCACAAAGAAAAAGAAACAATATTCTGCAGAATCGAATTCTATGCCAACGTGACGTCACGAATATCAAACAACCTGTATTAGCAGGCTTGTGTTATCACTTTACACAGTGCAACGTTCACCGATTCCACTCTAAGAACAACCTCACATACGGCCCGATTCTGAAAATAACAATGTCTGGATCTTTAAGATCTTTATCCCAATACTTAATAGACGATAATAAAAATTAATATTGTCCAGAGCGGATTTTGTAATTCTACGGCTCAAATACACTGTATTAAAAGATGATATAAGAAAGATTGTTTCTTACAAACGTATTAATTTCTTCATCCACAGTGTCCAGATGAAATATCATGGCTAAACTTGTCATGACCGCGTTCGGCGTTACCGCGTATTCAAATCTTCCCGTCCTGACATTTGACAGATATGTCTGGATCTTTAAGATCTTTATCCCAACACTTAATAGACGATAATAAAAATTAAAACTAAACGATACATAGCTTTACGCCGGTGTTTGTTTCTGTAAGTTTCTACATGAGATAGATATAGAGGGAGGGAGAAATATGTAAATTGTTATTTGTCAAATATCAAGATGGGAAGATTTGAATACGCGGTAACGCGGTCGTGACAAGTTTCGTCATGATATTTCACCTGGACGCTGTGGATGAAGAAATTAATACGTTTGTAAGAAACAATCCTTCTTATATCATCTTTTAATACAGTGTATTTGAGCCGTAGAATTACAAAATCCGCTCTGGACATTTTTAATTTTTATTATCGTCTATTAAGTGTTGGGATAAAGATCTTAATGATCCAGACATTGTTATTTTCAGAATACGGATGATTGTCAAATATTTGATAGTTACATGTAACCAGTAACAACAAAAAGAATATATGTCACAAGAGTTTGGAAGTACAAGAAAGGGTCGAGGGAACCCGTCCCTGGGGAAGATCACCAACTAGATAGGCAGATCTGAAAAAGTCTGCAACCAATAAGTCACTTCGCAAGGTGTTGCAGACAGCTTCACTATTAGCTACCGACACTGCGTCATATGCGGGATATACCGAAAACGCCCATTCTTGCTCCTACTCCCAATTGCTTCAATTCTTGTAGTATCAACGAGGTTGAGTGGAGCGGGTCGGTATAACGACATAGACTTCTTGATGGCTTTTTCACCAACAATTTTCATTGGTTTTATGCTAAACCCGACTGTTCGGCTGGGCGGACGGTGAACAAATGTGGCGGCCCGCCCGTAGCGCGCCGGAAGCGGCGATTCAACACATCGTTTTTTTCACATGTCCATGTACACGTTCAATAGCCATGGTGCTATCACGCAGCCGTCTTTGATACCAAATCAAATCATGTTTTAATTATTACATATTACACTGATACTTCTTCTCTCGTACAGCGATGAAATTACCTGTAAACTCCGTGAACGAAAGATCCTTTCAAGTAGGCCTATGCAAAACAACAAAGGCATAAAAATGTTATTTCTTCTTCTTACCATTTCGCCGTTTCCCTGCAGTTATATACAGAGGATAGAACACTACACTTCCGTCTGACTCAATTACCACTCCTACTTCGTTCACTCATGCATGCGTGCTCGTTGCTTTTGAAGTTCTTAATATGTACGGCTTTTTCTTTGTATTGTTACTCAAGCTAGTAAAATGTCATTGTTTTATTAACTTATATTAGTTCAATATTTTTTTACCCAATTTCTTCACATTGGGAAATTGCGATAAAAATTAATATGTCCATCTTATTAATTTAACAGTTAAAAATGTTTAAGGAACACAAAACCACTTGTATCATTATTATTGTGAACCTGTACATAGCAGTCTTTATATAGTAAAGACGTTCCTTGTCCTCTTTAGACAACTTAGTCACTGAAATTTATAATGTGCTATCGCGCATCAAGACATTATATTCAAGAATATTTGTATATATTCTTGTTAATTATATTTATTTTTAATTATAATTAAATCCGAATCTCTGGTTTCCCCAGGCAAGCACCGCTAATACTAATTAAACTTTTATTTAAAACTTTCCTAGGACGTCGGCTTAGCGTCATTTTTTCTAAATTTAATCGTTTTCTATATTAAATACTTTCCCCAACCAACATTTTTTGTTTCTAACGAAACCTTGTTTCAAAGTTTAGCGTTTTTTCGCCTTTCTTTCTCGGGAAGACTTATCATTTTACCGTCATTTTCAGTGCGCAGTCAGTACAAAACGTCTTTGTCGAGCTCGCTGTTTTTTGCAGTCTTTATGTTGCGACCTCTATATTAATGAAACACTACAAAGACTTTTTAATAAACAATGTCTTATGAAACACCGAGAAAAATAGATGGACGTTTTTATTAATTTTGATAACGGGATTATTATGAAATAAAAAAATCGCCCAATATTACCTTAAATCACAACAGCGTTGCAATTTGCAATTTCTCAAAAAAATGTACAGAAGTCATGTGTGTAACCACATTTCCCAGGTCATGTATATACAGCCCGCAACTATTTGCTGTTACTGTTAAAAATAAATTTGAAGCAGAACTTTTCTACAAGGTTTTGATAATTTTATTTGATAGTTTTAATTTTTAATAGTTTTATTTATTTTATAGTACCCACTTATTTAATATCAGTTACTTTCGTGATAGACAAAAGTTTTACAGAAAATAAGTCAGAGGTATTGTAAAAATGAGAACTTCGAAGTCGCTGATCTCCAAAACTATTGATATTAGGACATTGATGTTGGAACTAATAATTTAGGCAGAGATCTACCTGAAATGAATTGTGGTAGATGGAAAGAATGAACCAAACTCAAGTGAGTGTGTACACAGTGAATCATCCATGTTAGAACTAGAACAAAAAAAGTTTTGTAATTCGTATTTTGTATGATTATTCCAATAAAAATTCCCGTAAGACACACAGAAATATATTGGGATTTCATATACACAGTGTCTCATAGGTAGTAGCAAAAACAAGAGAGCCTCCTTTATTATATTTTGAAAAGAAAATATTCTTTACATTTTGGGTGAAATATCAACAGTTAAGGAGATAAACGACATTTAACTTTGCATTTCTTTTATCAATATTTCTGACTTAATCTTTTGTAGAACGTTAGACTATCACGAAAGCAACTTATATCGAAAAATCAAAAATTCTGTTGCTTTGAAACAAGTCAAATAAAATTATTAAAACATTGCAAAAATCTGCTTCATATTTTTAAACGGTATTCATTTTATTTGACTTGCATCAAATTGAATCATTTTTTAATATTCGATACAAGTTACTTTCATGATACTCAGACGTTTTACAGAATATAATTTTGAATATTAAAATAATTCTATCTTTGGTGTCGTTTATGTCTTATTATGACATTTTACCCGAATTGTAAACAATTCTATTAAAAATTAATTACAAGACACCCCGCATAAGATTAAATCATTATTTTATAGCAATATTAGGTAGACCTCTTTCCATTTAAGAAAGAAAAGACAATCGAATTAGTACGTGTGGGTCGTGCGTACGACCCATATATTATATTGTTTCGTTGCGTTGGTGTTTACGGATATTGACAACGAAACATACTACTATTTTTTTAATAAAAAAAACTGTATAGGTGGATGACATGTAACCATGACCTTATATCAATAGTTATGGAGATATGCAATATCAAAATTTGCATTTTTTTTCTAATATTTCTAACTTATTTTTTGCAAAAAGTTGAACAGTCATTAAAGTAATTTATATGGATTATAAAAAATTCATTTGCTTTAATACAAATCGAATAAAAGGTTAAAAACCTTGCAAAAATTGAAAACGGAATTTTTTCTATAAAAATTATTTTGTTAAAATACTTAATATTTGCATAAAGTAGTAGCATAAAAATAATACTTATCAAAAGTAACTAACCTATTACCGTACAGTTTCTCCGCAGGGATAGGCAGAGAGGATTATTTTTGAAAGTTGAACTTTCATCATAGTAAATTATATCGATAATGAAAAATTTATTCTCTTCAATACAACTCAAATTTAATGATACAAAATTATATTTTTAATTTTAGCAAAGTTTTTATCATTTTATTCGATTTGTATTGAAGCGAATGAATTTTTCACAATCGATATAAGTTACTGTGATGATATTTCAATATTTTTCCAAAAATAAGAAATATTTGGAAAAAATGTAAAAAAAAAATATTGCATATCTCTTTAATTATTGATAAGAGGTCACGGTTACTTCAACATTTCCGACTCATTATTAAGGCAAGAATCCACCCGTAAAGTTTTTGCGACTAGCTATGAGACGCCCTGTATATTAATAGGTAAACAAATTACCATAACAGAGAATGTTCTCTCGGTGGTTGTTCCACTTTAATCGGTGAAAGTACAAGTACCTGCTCCGAGTTTCCAGCGAGCAATCATCCATCCATTCATTACGTTATCGCATAGTGATGTGGCGTATCTATCTGGCAAAAGTGCGTGGTGGGAACTCATCGGTGAGTACTGACTGGATTCCCTCGCACTAATCGCGAGTATAGAAAGTGTACGATTCTCGATCGGAGCGACTCTAAATTTTTAAATCAAGACTTTTTTTTAAAACAAACAAAAAAAACAATGTATTATACGTTTATAGGCATATAACCTTTTTCGAACAAATGAATTTTTCTGCGTATAGTTTTTTGGGATATTCTGCCGTGTGTATGTGACCTCTCTGGCCGACATTTCGGATCCCATTGCAGGGTCCATCATCAGGGCTGATGTGATGGACCCTGCAAGTCGGCCATAGAGGTCACATATCCCAGAAATCTATACACAGAAGATTCTGAACGGCCGTGAAAAGCTAAGGACATTTTTGAATGAATTTTTAAAGTGACAAAAAAAATCATTATAAAATTTCATTCCTTCCTTTTATCCAGCTATCTGTGAATAAAACCATGGAAATACTAATTGTACTCGTTCGTTTATTACCGGTATTAAATAAAGAGATGTATACTTGAGGGCATTAGAAGCAAAAGCTCCACTATCCAAGAGACGATAAATAAATAAAAGACGAAGACATAAAATTACACAAAATACACGAAAAACACCAACACAACACTAAAATGGCTCAAATCTATCACATAACACACGCCAAAACAAAAAAGAGGACAATCCCGACTAATTTGCAACGGATTAAAACTATATAACGACCTGCCACAACAGACTAAACAACAAAAAGGCTAAGGCCATGTATTCACTAGGGGACAAATTGTCCCTCAACAGCACGCGCGGCATAGAGTCTACGTGACGTTGCAACGTCGTGCATTGTTCCGCGACGGCGCGCACAACATAGCTCACTGCAACATTAGGCGAGCGTCAGTACCGCGTGGTATGTTTACAAGTGAATACGCATGCGCTGTATCTGTCAAGATGACAATGTGGGGAAACGAAATTGTTCTTGAACTCATCGAGCTGTATCGATCGAAGATCGCATAGAATGTCCGTCCTTCTTTCTCTTTGCAGTAAATAATTTCGCATTCTCCTCATTTTTCTCCTCTTACGTTTCGATAAACTCATTAACATAAACAGATACGCAGTTGTCATCATAACCTCATAGGGCGACATTTCCGCGACGTGTGGAAAACAATAATTATTTGCAAAAAGGACCTTGTTTTTAATAATATTCAAATTATTACAGTAAAATCTTGTTAATTTCAAATTGCGACCCAAAAAAACATTTCGAATTGCGCGGAACCCCGTTTTCGCCAAATGAGATACTGCAGCTGTCATTATAACCTCATCGGGTGATATTTCCGCGACAAGATATGCGAGTCCCGGTGTGTACACGTCAAATGACCGCGTCATTGTCCCCGAAACATGAGCGTAGATGTTGATGCGACATGCCGAGCGGAATGTTTCGCGATTTGTCCCCTAGTGAATACATGGCTTAAAACTCGACCAACTATAAAAAAATGAATTTGTATCTAAATTATATTATTATTATTATATTCCTATATTGAATCATGTAAAAATGTTATCCATAAACCTTTTAGGTTTCTATTATATTTAAAAAATATATATGAACGTTTTTTTAATTATTTTAAAAATTAATATGCTTTTGATAAAATGCTTCCAAAATCAGTTATCAATTGTGAAATTTACACCCTTTTCCAGATAAGCGTACTCAAACTCGTCGCCCTGTCTTCTCGTAACATGCAAAGTGACGCTTTTTCTTCTAATAAAAGTACTGTTTTCTGAAAAACTATTTTCACGCCTCACTTCATTTCTATTCTCACTTGTCACGCTAACAAATTCTTTGTCAATTTGAAAATTTGAAAAAAATATTAAATAAAGTACCTAGTAATTGACTTTCCTTCAAGCCTATCCTCGCGACAGTAGATCCTCATGTGACTGTAAAACCCTTCCTGGAAAAAATTCTAATAGCCGAAAAATAATCTAACAAATGAATTTTTTAAATGACAAAAAAAATCGTAACAAAATTTCATTCCTTCCTTTTACCCAGCGATTTGTAAACAAAACCGTGGAAATACCGATCGTACTCGTTCATTTATTTCGCGAAATCGATTGCATTCGACCTGGATGTCGTGTCGTTAAAAAACGGCTAAATGGCGAAACGGGTTCCGATTACGTTTTTCATTTCTATCTAGTGGGTGGCGCCCCACGGTTGCGGGAGCCGTGTCCCACTTTCCAACTACGCGCAGAGATCAGATCCACGCTGAGTGGAATCTCTACAACGCACGAACAATCTTTTAGTATTGTCTCGATAGCGGTGTTATTACCATTTATTTTAAAAGCTATTCAATTCTGATACATATTTAAAAATGAGACCCGGGATAGATACCGCCCAATTGCTGATGCGTAAAAAATATTTAAATTTGAATTCAATTAATTTCACTCAATTTAATTTCTTAAACATTTATCATCTAGGCCAGGCATAAGCAATCAAGATGAGCCCTGCCCTACCCGTGTTCAGTGATATATTTCGTATTTAAGTTAGTTAATTATTTAGATTACGTATACCTGATGATGATGATGAGAGAGACTGCTTCTCTCGATACTATAGTAGTAACTACAGCTAGACCGCATTCAAAAGAATGTGCGCAAAAAATATGTGTGTTGTTACGATGCAAAAAATGAACACAAAATATGTTTTTCTAGTAAGTAAATAACCTTTTTTAAACTAAAAAATTATTTTTTTGGAATATCATATTGAGGCTTGTAATACGGGCTTGCCAGGCAACTTTCCCCGCTTTCTTCTTACCGGACAAAGCTAGGGAATGGTCTTTGTGGTCGACCTAAAATACCTCGTTTCGTGTCTGTAGTACAAAATTAAAATAAAAATCATATTTAAAATTAAAATGTTGCACCACGAAGTAACTGCCAAATCATTAAATGATAGAAAAGTTATACATTTGGTATTAGCATTTGATACATTTTTCTTTAAATTGGGTGCAAGAATATTCCTTTTAACATGTGTTTTTGTTGTAATAATAAATATGAAAACAATAATGACATTTTGTCATGTTGATATGCCTTTAATGCTTACGGGAACAAAATAATTTAAACCGGTTTAACTCAAAATGCACATTTGGAAACGTCTTGCACTCGGAGTCCGAGATATAACTGCGTTTCAACAATAGAAAATATGTAATACCTACCTGTGTAATTTTTCATTCTCTTGACTGTCTTAAAGGCAGGAATCTACTTTGAAACATTGAAAAAATCGAATTTCGAAAATCTAAAAAGCTAAATTGGAAGTAAATGATCTTTTGGAACGGTTGGAAGGCATTTCTATGTTGCAGGCATCGCTAAATAATCGTAAGTTAATTTTTTTGTAATTTTTTCATTACAAAAATTTTTAACGCGTTTATCTCTAAACTACTTTTTTACATCGCTTGGTGCTAAAATTTCCTAAAATACTGAACCGATTATTACGAAATTTTACCCACATTTTCTGTACACCTATAGCAACCGACTGAACTAGAATTATTTAAAAATAATCGATTTTAACTTATTTTTTGTTATTTTTGCACGTACATTAAAAATTGTACTATTTAATATACCTATTGAACCTGAAAATTCAAAATTGTGTTTTAGATGGCCCATTTTTGATATTTCAACACCAGCGCAAACCCACCCACTTGATTGACGCGTTGTATTCAAATGGTGTTTTTGTGTGTTAAAAGTATATTAAATATATAATAAAATAAGATTTAAATGTATTTCAAGGGTGTATTTATTAAGCTTAACAAACCCTACATCAATACCTTTAATCATAATCTCATAAAAAAATAGCCTTATTTCGAACGCCCAAAGTAGAATCCTGCCTTAATATTTTTTACTACAATAATTGTAACATATTATATCTTTACGTTGTTTTTTAATGTAATTTTATTATTATTGTAAAATAAAATTTTCATTGACTATACAATTGATCGATTCCTCTCCATCTGGTAATGTCCCAAGTAGTGATAGGTACAAATTATCACCAAAAGGCAACTCGTGGTAAGATATCAGATGGTCGTGTCTGTCTGTAATGTGCATGTTTTTTAAGAAAGTATTATCTACCGCGCTCGCGAGTATGTTTTCAAAGTTCTACGTCACGGTGCGCGATCCACAGGTATTTTCATCGATGATTCCCGTCAAGTCACGAACTGTGATTAAAAGTAATTGTCAACGATGCTTCGTGACGTTAAATTTTCCCGAAGCGAACGCCTCATTTCCTACGCAATTTCATTTTTAATTTCCGAAAGGGTGTCGCACGCGAGCCCCATGCAACGCAAATACAACGAAAAGCGCCCGGCGTAGCTCGGAATATATGTCAATGTATGCGTGAGCGATATCTACGCGAAATAAGACAAAGTTATATGACCGCTTAACGTTAGACAGTATACTTTATGTCCACGATCATAATTAAATAGTAAAGCTACGGCGATACCACAGTATACTAAGATCAGTAATACGTCTTCATACAAACTGGCCGCTACCCATTAGAATGTGTGCGTGCGTGCTCGGCGCCGTGTACGCACGCACTGTGACGCACACATTGACTTAGAATATGGGGGCACAAGGCGGCGGCAGTAAGGGCCGTGCCTTCGGTGCCATTCGCGCTCGCAGCCGCCGCTTTAAAAAACATGCGCTTCCTGAAAAAAATGCCTTTTTTATGTTTGTGGTGCTTTACTAAAAAGGTGTGTTGATTATCACAAGACTGAGTTTTTAAAAGTCTACGTTGATGTTAATCAGCGTTCTTGCAATTTAAGTGCAGAAACTAGGTATACTAATTACATAAATTTTCGGGTTTCGTGTCTACCTTATGCTTCGGAATCTCAGACGCTACGAGTTAAAAGAAAGGGAGTAAAAATAAAGTGACAACCCTAGCGTCAATGCAAGAGTAGGCTAATAACTCGCCGACAGGCCGGAGATAAACTACTCTTCTGGGTATACTGTGGCGATACCTCGTTTTTCTCAGTATGCTTATCGATGTGAATTATCTAAATTTGTTTAATAAATAATCCCATTATTTTAGTTGCTAGAATCCTGTACATTGTACGATTGATGTACAAAGCAAATTGTCAAAAAATTTTGAACCGCATGAAATTCGGACGGTTTCTTGTGTCCAGAATTTCTTGATCTGTAATGTAATGATATTATAATGAATTTCCTGTCCATTAATTAAACTGTCCAAAAATAAGACAGTCCACCATTTTGCCTGTTACACTAAACAATTTAAAGTTTTTATTAATTTACCAAAAAGTCACTGGACACGAATTTAATTTGAGCGCTGTTGTTTAATTCCCACTATTTCGCAATTCATCACACGCCTGTGGAACATTTTACTGTCGCCTGCTAGAATATTCCTACAAAGCTCGCAGAGAATTCACGTCAACGCGCACGTAAGTGGTTGCACTTACTTTAAAACGCTAGTAGCTACTCCGCTTAATTTATTCTCGCTGGTCGCACGATCAATCCACGCACGTCAAAACAAAACACGATCCGCCGCGCGCGCCAAGCCATTTATACCAAACATGTAGTAAAGTTGTTATTCTAGAACATTCTTTACATTTCTAACAATTCCTCTAAATTTCCAGTGCCTACGAAAATGCTCCAGTCCATACCAGATTGTTCCAGAGTTTAATGTAGTATTCTAGAGATTTCAAGAGACTTCGATAGTTCACAATTTATCTAGATTCTAGCATCTCGTTACGATACTTTTCAATTGTTCAATAAGAAATGTGGTTCTGCAAAAATGTTATACTGCTGCTTGCGTTGAATTAAAAAAAAAACACATTTTTATTAAAATGTTTCTTGAGACTCACTACGATTTATTGACTAAATAAATTGGTTATACTAATTTTATATAGTAAATTTATAATCCGCGATCAGACATCTGGAAGAGTGTGATATAAAATATGATTATCATCGTCACAGGACGTGGGACCTTGGGTTAGGACAATCGTATCGGATCTGACTCCCACCGCATGACGTCTGTAGCTCCTGGCCAGCAATTTAAGGACTATCTCGCATCTCTTCAGCTGCTCTTGTGAGATTTCTCCGACTTCGCGTGGGCCGTCCCCCTCCCCCGGAGCCTAACAACCCCGTCGGGACAGATAAAGCTATCGCTGGAATAACGGTTCCAGTTACAGACGATTCCCAACCTCGCCAGAGTACTGACGTGTACGTCGGAGCGCCGAGTTAAAACTGGGTCGGGATTTTGTAATTCGCCTCCTCTGGGAACAGCGAAACTATAACTCCATACTTGGAAGAATTCGTTTCGAATGAAAAGACTCTGACCGCTATCGGACTCTGTGCTCTTGGCTTGGCGCACCTAAAGTATAACTTGCTGAACATTTTGAGTGTGGTTGCGCATTTTTATTCCCAGTTTGTACTAAACTTTATTTTAAGCTATTACATTAGCGCTTATCAATAAATCTTTGGATTCGTGATAGGACTAAATTATATCTACAATATAATTAATAAAAATGTTCTTTGTTTTCACCACTTAGACATTGCCTCCTGACGAAGGGACCATTTGCCCTGAAACATGTTATATATTTTCAATATATAAGGCCCGATTTCAGAGTTAATAGGTACTTAGATGATTTAAAGGTTGACGTACGCCTTAAAGCTTAATTTTCAGTACAAAATAACACTTTTAAGGCGTATCTTAACCTTTAAATCATCTAAGTATTTACTCTGAATTCGAGCCTAAGTGGTGAAAACAAAGTACATTTTTAAAGAGTTAAGGTTGTTATTACGGTCGTTAGACATATTTAACTGTAAATAGTTGCGGATATTTTATACGAACCGTATGTTTTTCCGAGAGACGATTATCGACATTTCGTTAAATGCTTATTCAACGCTATCAGGAGGACGACCTCTACCTCCGCGGGTAAATAATTTCACCACAAAATCATTTTGCTATTTTTAAAGAAGTTAAATTATATCTATTTATATAAAAAAATGAAATATTTTTGATCCACTTTGATTGATTTAACGTCGACCCGTTTCGATATCACGGTATCCACGTCAGGACTGACGTACACCTACTAACTAATACATAGACTATGAGGCGACATTAATTGTTGGCTGCAGTCGTAGTGGGAGTGAGAGGGAATATTACTTTTAAATAAATTGTCTCGAGAGATTATTACCATTTTCGCCACTGCACTATATGTGTACAAAATTACAAAAAAAAAACGATTTTTGTTATATTTATCTGGTGATGAAAATATTTATCACTGGTGTCAAAGACATTCCATATTTCATTAAAAGTGGAAAGAGTCATCGTAGCATCTCCTAACGTATGTTACTCGAAAGTTTTGTGGTCAGTTGGATGGATCTTTTTAAAAATGGAATAATAGAGTCGAAAATGTTCTATTAACCATGACCTAATATTTTTATCAATAGTTACAGTCGATATAAGTTACTATAAAAATAGTACGTTTTACAAAAAATAAGTAAAAAATATTGAGAAAAAAAATCTAATTTTAATGTCGCATATTTCCATAACTATTGATATTAGGTCATGTCTGCTTGAACATTTTCGACTCATAGTGTTTTCCAAATAACCCTGTACACGACTAAAAATTTTCCGAATCGCAGATGGTTATTGTGGCGGAATCGGAAAGTCCTGAAAGTAAAAATTCCGGCTTCGTATCCCGGTGATTATTTAATTATTAAATATAAGGGGTATAAATTAAAGGGTATATTTTGAATGCAGTCACCGAGGATTACTAATTTAGAATATACTGAATTCTAGATTTTATGTAGGTATCTATCCCATCTTTTCCTATAAATTTATCTATACCTTTAAAACTCAATGTATGTCTGTCTGTTCTCTATACAAATCTACACCGTTTTTCCGATCTGACCCAAATTTTGCATACTTATTCTTTAGGACCCGGCAGGTAACATAAGTGACACTTGCCTTTTGCCCCTGATATATTTTCCATGCAAATCTGTACCGTTCGACCGATCTGACCCAAATTTTGAATACTTATTCTTTAGGACCCGGCGTTTAACATATATGACATTTCCCAAAAATGTCGAATTCAGTACATTCCAAATTAATAATCCTCGATGACTGCAATAATTTTTTTTGGATATTACCGCCTTTGTTTTTATACCCATATATTATTTATAATCAATTTTGTTTTGAGAGATAATTTGTCTGTATACGAGATTTCATAAAAATTACGCGGAACGTATAAGTCTATTTCGTTCGTCCCTTTAGAAATAAAATTCACTTAATGACATTGGAGTAGTTTTGAGATAATGAGCTTTAAACATTCAATGTGTGATATTAAAATTATTGAAAATGTTCAAATTATGAGTTTTACCACTAAATAATTATAAATAGGCAAATAATATGTATTGAATTATTATTTACCTATTGATTTTTATCTGCAATATAGATGTAAGAATTATGAATGTTTGTATTTATAACTCATTTTGGCCAATATTGCGGTTAATGAGTTTTATCTCTAAATTTTTTTGTCCTATTTTTTGTTCTTCTGTTAGTGCACTTTTCCTCGATGTATGGTAACCATATAAGATTCTTACTTTATTGTTGGCCATCGTAAAGATTGCGCATGCTTTGTTGTGTTCGGAAATTTCTTACTTATGTAAAAAAATATATATATTTCAACATTTCTGGTCAAAAACAACGCCGTTATGATACCTTACCCTCCGTATTCGCCGGACACGTCCGCTGCGACTTCCTATTCCCCAAGATGCAAATAAACATCTCGGGACGACGTTTTGCCATCATTAAGAAGATAAAGGCAAAAAGGAAAATTGCGTTTAAATAAAAATTCCGCGTATTTTTTTTTATCAAGCCTCGTATCTTTATAGTTGATTCATCTAATATGTTTTGAGTATTGTTTATAATCCTGTCGTGGTGTTATATAATTATACAAATTAAAGGATGTGGTGGGTCCGGGAAGTACCACAGGAGGTCCTGACCTTGACAATACGGAAATTATTTATATTACAGCGATATACGTACGACAGCGTACAATCACGTAATTCAACCTACATACGCGATCTACGGATTCCCCTGAAAAAAAGGAAGGTATAAAAATTGAAAGGTAACAAAAAAGCCAAACCCGTCATTGATTGTAGGAACTGGAACCAGGGCCTACCCAAATACCCACACACAAATCCCACTCCACTGTGCACTGTGGGACATCAGCCACTTTTGGTAGGTCAACAATATTTAAACATAGTTCTTGTTTTATTACCCCACCCAAACGTCAAAGATTCTTTAGAAAGAGTTTGTAAAAAACTTGTTTGAATTATAACGGGTCCTAAAGACACGTTTGTTTGAACGATATAGTTCACTTGGCTGAATGACTCATTTCGGTCATTGGCTCATCGTTCAATATTTAGTGAAGCTCGAGATTAATGTATCAATGAATGTGATATCCAATACGGCGTATAAAGGTGTTTAGCGAAATAGATACTGCAATTATATTACAACAAAACGTACGCCCAATTATTAATTTATTTTTTTTCACAGCGTTTATTTATCCTGTTGATATTATTTGTTGAGTACAAACCGTTCGCGGACGAAACCCATGTATACCTCGTAATATGAGTAGTTATAATGTTTAGATCTTTTATCTTTCATTTTAATTATTTGCCGGTGTAAAGTTATGATTGCGCCGGGCTAGTTTTTCAATATATTTTCAGGCTATTAGGTCCAATTACTGACACACGAACATGACACGAAAACACCCATTCTTGTGAAAATTACATAGATGTATTGCTTATTGTACTCGGAACAGCCGGTGTTTTACTGTTATAAATATCTATGAATATTTGATTGATTGCCCCCAGATTATTAGTCTGATCGACTTATATGCTCCATCGAGGTCATCAAGACACGGTGCATTGTTCTATTATAGTGGAAATGTCAGAACTAATGCATTAGCAAACTCTGTAATTCCCAGATTACACTCATTAGGGAATGAACATGCAGAGGCGGCTGACATTTTTGCTGATAGTATAACTGTGTACAGGACAAAGCTGATACAATTGTTTACATCTCAACGAAATGGAAATGGACAATAAATTTTTCTATTTTACCTTTAACTATTATTATTGTAACTTTTAACTGTATTATTATTTTAACTGTCTTATGTTATTTTAAAAAAAAATTATTCTGTATATTTGTAAAAGCTCATAAGGGCTTTAAAGAAATAAATAAAATAAATAAATATTATAAACACGTATGGGGTGGATATTACCTGCCACCCACATGGGGGTGCGCATTCCACGCTAATTGTTTACATTTAGAGTCAACGAACTCTTTCAAGTTGAGTTACCGTACCCTTGTTAGTGTTGGTGATGGTCAAACCGTTCGGTTATTTTCGGTACTGTTATTTGGGATTTATGTCTGATTGTATTATGGGTGCAGCTGCACCCACCATTATGATCACCGAGTGAGGCACGAGCACGACGGTTATTGACCGGCAACGCAGTCAGCAGGACTCGCACATGGAAGAAGCGAACGAACCGAGGCTCGCATACGACGGGCCGAAATGCGGGGTAGACGAAATACTGGAGCGTGTCACCATTCATATATGCGGCAGGTCATTTGTTCGCAAATCATATAAAAAGCAGCCCAAGCTCTGTACGGGCATGTCAGTCTTCCGTCGACCTCCGGCGTAAGGCCGGAGGCTCTCGCCCTTCGAGTATCTATCATTGTCTTTGTAAGCATACTCATGTGTATATCTTGTACTTGTTTTATCGAGATAATAAAATTCTCAAGTACCTCCAATACCATGCTCAACCTAAAACCCCCAAAGTATCAATGATTGGTAACTAAGATATAGCTATTGTATATTGCCGATGGTTGCCCGTTGAATTGCGAAAAAGTATTTATGCAATCAGTTACAAATCTCAAAAAAACGGTTAGTGAGTCACCGGTTAAAGTACCATCACTAGTTTAAGCTACCTCGTGGTTCATTGACCGAGGATATACTTTGTAACCTTTGTTTGAATAATAGTATAAAATAAAAAATAAATAATAATAGATGCGTCATTTTAATTTTGTGCTGTTCACGCCACGGTAACTACTTAAATCTTGAAATAAACATTACCATCAGTTTATTATTTTCATTTTACGAATCTACACTTATCGATTGATTTTCCCACCTGACGCGGAAAATTTCAATTCGCTTTGAAAGAAAACTTCGTAGGTCCACTATGCCGACTGCTTAGCTGCAGACGTAACTCATCACAGCAAAAAGTGTATATATTTTTCAGAGGCATTTTCCTGTCTCGAATATGTCTCGAAACTGCTAAAAAAGGGTGTAACATATTATAGTTGTTTCGCGAGAGGATTGAAATATTATATCATTTTGTTACTTTTACGTGTAAAGGGTTGCATCACCTCGCGGATTCAAAAAATACATTCATATTCAAATACATTTTTTGACGTAACTATTACACGTACAGAATTTTATTATGTTGTTCATACATTGACGAATATTTTTCATTTTTTGGAATTTATTTTGATAAGTTAAAAAAGAATGAAGATATTAGGAACATAATGTAAAGTTGGTCTTGTCATAATTAAAGAATCGCTCAGATGTTTTGGAAAGAATGGTAAGAAAGATACACAGGGTTATTTGAAAAACATTAATAACCTCGCAGGACTATATTCCTGCTTTAATTACGAGTCGAAAATGTTCAAGCAACCATGACCTAATTAACATCAATAGATATGCGATATCTAAGTTTTCATTTATTTCTCAATATTTCTGACTTATTTTTTGTAAAACGTTGGACTATCATTACAATAACTTATATCGAATATGAAAAATTCATTCCGTTAAATACAAGTCAAATAAAAAAATAAAAATCTTCCAATTCCAATTGGAATTTCTGGTCACGGTTTTTATCGCTTTATTTAACGTATTATAACGCATTATTTTTCTGATGTTAGTTATATTTTGTTATTTACTTGTAATTTTATTTTTATGTATTGCTATTTACTTGAATAAATTGTTTTCATAACGCACCACAGAGACAGTGGAGTGGTTAGCGCAGTTTCCTCGTCGCGTCGCACGAGTGCTTTTGCGTCGTAGAGAGAAAACTGCGTTAGCATTAAATCAATGGATGGCGAAAGTGTTAGGCCGACCGGCCCTGAGTCTGTGGTGGATCCCACTTCACCGTTTATCACTAACTGGCAACATAAACCATTTGAGCTGTTACGAATTTATTTTTCTTCCGTATATGTTTGTCCCACTGTGCGTCCGGACAAACAACACTGATTGCATCGGACCAAGCTGACAGACGGAATTTACTTTTCCGATTCTCGGCCATCCCTGCAAAAAAAAGTTGTAATTCCCGGGAAAACATATTCTCTCTGACAACACTTTTAATACTTGTACACCCAGCTAATCCGCTGTGAGAGACTTAACAATATTAATACTATGGAACTCGTGAGAATTTCGCTTTTTATTAACACTAAATTTATATGAAAATCCTGCCGATTTTGTTTTAATATGGTGTACACAGTCTCATAGCTAGTAGCAATAACATTACAGGTGGATTCCTGCCTTGATAATGAGTCGAAAATGTTCAAGAAACCATGACCAATAGCTAATATCAAGAGTTATGAAGATATGCAATATCAGGGCTTGATTTATTTTCAATATTTCTGACTTATATTTTGCAAAAAGTTGAACCATCATTACAGTAATTATGAAAAATTTATCCGCTTCGATAAAACTCAAATAAATTTGTAAAAACCTTGTAAAAATATGTTTTCAATTTTTTTGTTTCAACTTGTATTAAAGCGAATGAATTTTTTATAATCTATATGAATTCCTGTAATGATACTTCAACTTTTTGCAAAAAAATTAATTCCGAATGATGAAAATAAAATGCAAACTTTGATATTGCATATCTCCTGAACTATTGATATTAAGGTCATGGTTGCTTGAACATTTTCGACTCATTATCATGGCACCTTGTATACTTTGATGCCGCTTCTGATATTTTATAATATTAAATAAATTTTATCTAGATTTTAAACATTTAACTCATTTACTATACATAATATTTTTACGTTTTTTTTTACTATAAACCCACAATTTGTAATATTCCCCACATCAATGTAACATCCCCTACCTTTGATCTTTTTGCATATTTTACTTTATAGATCAATTTCTTTGCATCGGTTCTGATGAAGATGTTAGTAGTAATAACATCTACACTTAAAACGGGTCGACTTCAAACAAACGTAAAGTAATTAATGTCGTACATTCAAAGTCTAACAAACTTTGAAATTAATAATTATAAAACGTAACGCTACAACCATCTAAATGTATTTTAGTCCTCTTAACCCCAGGGTTTACATGTGGTCCACGACATGGACATGACATGTTGGCTTTGCACACTTCAGATTCAGGTGTTGCCCCCCTCCCGTGCTGTATTTAGGTATACCTATCTAGGTATATTGTTAAATTATTTGTATAGTCATCTTTATGACGTCAAAAATGACGTACTTTAATCATATATTTCGGGTTAATGCTATGAGAACTACGACATCTAGCGTAGCGTAGTGTCAGGCTAGCTTTGATGACGGACATTTTTACATAGAAAATGATACACTTTTTTTGTTTTTTATATCCAATCTTTATTTTCGCCATCGGTTAGAGTCTATCAGTGATTTATGATTTTTTTTTTTATTTCTCATCAAATAGTTCTAACTAGGGAATGCAATCCCGATCCCGCGAGATCTCGAGGCATTTTACGAGATCAATCCCGAACCGAAAAATCGGACAGGATTATCGGGATTGATCAGAATTTTTTATGTTTTGTATTTTTATTTGTATATCTCTATAGAGCTTTTAGTAAGTACATAAAACTTATGTTCATGTCACATTTCAATAAAATAGCTTTGATTAATATTTGCTGTATTTTATCAACCTAACATAGTAATAAAAACTACTACTAGTTAGTAGTTTTTACTCTACTACATTGACTGATTGATGCTTGGAAAAACGCCTACAAAAACTTCAATGCAATGATTAATAATGAAGATTTTATTAAAATTTCTGATATAAAAATGCAAGGCATTGTTGTTAATTGTTATCCAGCTCTATAAACAAAAAAAAAACACAAAAATGTTCGGGATCCCGATCTGTAGGGATCCCGCGGGATTGGAAATTCTAATCTCGAAAGATCCCTAAAGGGCAATCCCGACTCTGGATTGCATTCCCTCGTCCTAACGCTACCAAATGTTGTTACATAGAAAAATATGCTTTTTATACCTCATCATTTATTTACTCCATCTATTAGTGTTGGTGACGGACATTGTTACATAGAAAATCATGCCTTTTTTGTCTTTTGTGCCACGTTATAGTTTGATATAATCGTTATTTGTAACATTAGTGACGTACTGTGTTAAATAGAGAATTATTTATTGTGATGAAATGAAAGAATAGGGAATGAACGAAGCAAATCAAATCGCGAATCGAAAAAGAATCTTTGGCACAGTTGGTGTCGATGGCGATTTTCACCAATGAGGTAGAGTATGAGAAACAAGTTCGACTCTACCCGCGGCGACCATGAACGTGTAGCGGGGCAGTGAGAAGTAAGTAAGAAAATCGCAAGTTAGCAAGGATAGATACTCACGGTAGGAATAGGAATATACTTACCGTGAGTATCTATTCTTGCTAAGGTAAGATAAGAAGTCTCAACAATCGAACAGTTTGAATGTTAATAAGCTAGAATTAGGCACAACACTTCACAATCGTGAGTGACCTCTGAAATCAGATTTTTAAATTTTTCCTCAATTTCATATATTCACGCATTTTAATAAAAATGTCTGAAACGTGTTCACCTCTTCATTAACATATTTAAATTCGCGTCAGAGGACGCACCCCCGGCGGCAGCGACTGAAACTAAATATATTTAGATAACACCCTAATTCCGAGCACGACGAAAATTGAGCCGTTTTCTCTCCCGCTGTTGACGAATATCGAACCTGACTTTTCTATCTCGCCGGCTAAATTTAAATAATCGTATGTTTACACAAATCTTATCCGAGTCGTATTAATCCATCGGCATTTCAGGCTCGTTATTAAAATGTCGCATGGTTTGCAGTGGCGACTGGTGCGGCGACATCGCGGCGTAAAAATATCAATTTTAATATTAAAATTAAAAATTAAAAAAATTTAATTGTCGAAAAGTTCTAAAATATATACAGGTTGTTTCATTAGCTAGTAGCAAAAATGTTACAATTTGATAATGAGTTGAAAATGTCCATGACCTAATTAATATCGGGAGATAACCAATATCAAAGTTTTCATTTTTTTTTCAATATTTCTGACGTATTTTTGCATAAAGTTATACTATATATCATAACAGTAACTTATATCGATTATAAAAAAAATAATTTACTTCAATACAGCTCATATAAAATGATAAAAATTTTGTAACTATTTTCAATTTTGCAAAGTTTTTATCATTTTATTCGACTTGTATTAAAGCGAATCAATTTTTCATAATCGATGATTGTTACTGTAATGATTTAAACTTTTTGCAAAACATTAATAAATCTTTTTTCTCAATATAATAACAAGTCATTAATATTGAGAAAAAAAATGCAAACTTTGATATTGTATATCTCTATAACTATTGATATTAATTAGGTCATGGTTGCTTGAATATTTTCGATGTAATTTCACGGCAGGAATACACCTGTTAAGTTTTTGCTACTAGCTATGAGACAATCTGTATTGAACGATCACGTAATCTATTCCCTCACTGAGCTGTTCCAACCGAGCAGTAAAGATAATTAATTATTGGCCGGTCGGTTTACACTTTTTATACATTTTTTACTACACATGCCAATACTTTATTTATAAATAAATACAATATTATTCTAAACAATCCTTAATTAATGTTTTAATTATATTAACTATTTTTATTTTATTATATTACAATACTTTAGTAGCGGTGCTGAACTTCTGGACGGTTCTGAACCAAGCAATATCATTAACTTGACAGTTGTGTATAATATTGTAATGCCGTCAATTTTGACGTTTTAAGTTTTACAGATTTGAAATTAATGAATTCAATCAATCAAAAAGTACCTAGTTGTTACGATGTAGCCCTAACGTGACTTTTGCCTCGAACTCCCCCCCCTTCTAGTGGAACGTAGTTTTCTCCTATTAATTCCAGAATACATTTTTTGCTGTCTTCTCTTACCAAAACTGTTTTTAAAATTATCGACATGTGCAAACCAATCTGCGCAGATTTATTGATCGCATATTCTGCACTGTTTTACTTACTTACTTACCATCACGCCGTTTCCCCGTGTGGGTAGGCAGAGAGGATAGAGCGCCACATTCTTCTGTCCTGACATACAACTCTCGCCTCATCCACATTCATACATCTTCGCATGCAAGCTCGCCGGTTGTTGAGGCTTCTAACGGGACCATCTTCCAGTATCTGGTTGATCTGGTCACGCCACGTCTTCCGCGGTCGCCCTCTCTTTCTGGCGCCTTCAGCACTTGCATTATATATCTTTCTTACGATTCTTTCCTCTTTCATTAGCTCAACATGCGCAAACCATCAGAGCGACCCTTTTTAAATTCTGTTAATTATGCTAAGATCAGCTTTACATTCATTCCTAATATCTGCATTCTTTACTCTATCATAAATTGATTTGCCACACATACGTCTGAGGGATCTCATCTCCACTGCATTCAATCTACTTTCGTTCCTCTTCTGCCAGCTATAATTGCTGGCAGAAGAGGAACGAAAGCATAAATTGATTTGCCACACATACGTCTGCACTGTTTTAATTGTGACAAATAAGATAAATTAATAACGTAGCTCGATTCTCCCCCCCCCCCCCCTCTTCCACTCACGTAGCCCAGCGTAGCGTTCTACCTAACCATCAGTCCACATGGTGTATGGACGTTACCTCACGAAGATGATTTTTTAAAGGAAAACTGTTGATAAAATGTTTTCCAAATAAAATTAACTTTCCATCATTTGACGTTCTATCCTCTGTGGACGTGCCGCCACTGCGGCCCTCTGCGCACTGTTTGTTCTCATTGTAAAATGCCTTCATATTTCAGAGCCGGTCCGCGCCCAGATCCGGACTTGGCTCGCTTCGTTTCGGCCCGAAATCGATTTATTTATTATCATATATATTAAAGAGAGCTTTCGGTAAATGTGTTTTTAAATTGAATCCCAGGCTCGTCTCTCCCCCGCCTCGCCGGCCGCCGAAAATTAGTTATTTAACTTTTCTTCCTTATTAAAAGTTGTGCCAGCGAAATTAACCACGGCGCTGAGAATGATGGCTGACAGGTAGGCTTGTGTGCGTGTTGGGATTAATTCTAAATAATGAGCACCTATACAAGAAAAAAAACATTTTTGTATCCACGCCATATTCGGAAATGTTTGTTCATAATTTGTGGACAGTTGGACCCGCTCACTCATCTTTTGCCGTGGAAACTGCAGCTACCAACTACATCTTCAATTCCCCACTGCAAAGGCTTCCTAGACTAGCAAACAGATACGAGCAACTTGAAGTCTTTGCCAATAACTTTATAATATTCAAACATATTTTAAAAGGTGTATTGAAAAATTACTAGTATTTTTTTTTTTCAATTGAATTAATTTGATTTTAACCAATCAATCAATATATATTTATAAAAAGAAACCCGTGTTTCCCTACCCGGCAAGTTTTCTCCACAACCAGCCAGAACCACTCACCGGTGGTTATGGTGGTGGATAGCCCTTGGTGTCACATCGAAAATATGCGAGTTTGGTGGGGGTGGCTGTGCGTGGGCGACGAAAATGTGCTTTCTAGCACATTGTTTTGTTTTGGGAAGGCCGCAAATGCTTCAGATTGTTTCAAAATAGGCGCGCCAACTGTGTCGGTGAGTCTAGAAGGTTCCGGAAAAACCTGCTCTAGAAAGTTCTGTAAGGAGAAGGTTCTAGAAAATTCCCGAAAGTTCTACAAGTTTCTAAACTGAGTGGCGGAATGTGTCGATGTGTCTAGAAGGTTCCTGTACATTCAATAAATTTCTTGAAAGTTCTGTGTACTAGTGTACTAAGTGTACCAAATAGTGTACTAAGAAACTACGCGTTGGAAGCCGCGCGGGCACAGCTATTATCCTTTATAAAGTGATCGCTTAAGCCAGCCGTACGATAGGTCGTAAGACCTATGAACACCCAAAGACTTCCATACCTAATTTCCCATAAAAATACAATTTCGTCTCTGTGAGACATGTATAATATATTGATTGATTAATATAATTAACTGTTCAGCGCCGCGTAATGAAACCACATATGAACATGAGTTGAAAGTATGTCACAGTTCCGAGCTAGCTGGCGATTAGTTAACACTTGATTCCGTATCTGGTTTCGATAAACTACAGAATGAACGATAAGTATGATAATTAATGCATTTATTTACCATACAAATTTCCGGAAGACGCGCCAACACGTGACTGTACAGGGGGTTTCAGACGTGTACGCCGTTTTCAACTAAAACATGCATATTTTTACAATAATAGAAAATTGGTTAACTTATACTTATAAAATTACCTCAAGGGCGCACTACATAAAAACCATTTTTGATGTTTACAGCGTTAACTTTGTGGTCGGACATAATTATTAATTTTAATTAATAACTCTATGTCTACCGGTTTCGTACCAATATATTTTCATCAGGACGGACGCAAACTAACTATCCATTACTTATTCTAGCAAACAAATCGATTTTTAACGTTGCGTGACCACAGTTATGGTGGGGATAATTGAGAAGTGGACGCCAAAATGGGGAATATATGAAGTAACGTGCTATTCATGATATTTATCTGGTTATTAATTATATTAGATTTAGTATTCAGGCAAGGCCAAAGAAAGGCAAAGCTGACTCATTATTGAAAAGTTACCTGCTTAAGTAGAAATTAATGTCGGTATTTTTGTGTTGGTGTTTATATCCGTAAACACCATTACAACGAATTAATGTGCATCGTACGCACGGCTTACACATACTGATTGTTTTTCTTAAATGGAAAACCCTATATAAGATTGTATGTATTGCATCTGTATCTATGTAGTTTTGTATGAATGAACTTTATTTGTCAAAACTCAGGTATCTTTAAAGAAAAGCGTAGGGAAAGGTTTCTACGCGCGATGAACTTTTTGGCAAATAGTCTGTTCTATTGAAATTATCGAATATTTAGTTATGAAATCAAACTCGCAGCGAAAACTGCATATGCAGTTCGCTGCACCAATCGAACGAAAATTCATCGATATTTTAGTGTGACGATCTTAGGTTTAACAATTATATATATGTAAATTCGGACGGGAGGTGGCGTATTTTGTTATTGTTTTTATAAATAAGCCTTTTGTTTCAGTTTTAAAATAATCACGGACATCCGAAAATTCCTGTACCGCGCGCAAAACCATAATCGCGGTTAGCAAACTGCGGCGGGGGCCCGCTGATCCAAATGCCAAGGCGACCTCTCACCGGCCTGACCGCTCCAGCGCGATTCCCGCGGCTCTGACCTTTGCCGGTGTTCCCCGCTGGAAGTGACATTCGCGCAGCGATGATCAGCACCGCGAATCTTTCGCTTTCGACGAAACGTTAACGAATCAAATCGCCAAGTTCCGCCGGATCATACTGTGAAGTTTAACATCTGCGCTCTGTTGTTTATTTTAATTCGAGATGCAAACTCGAGATAAATCCCTCCTTGGAACGTGACAGTTTTCGCGGCGTACGTCAGAAGCCGAGGCGATGCCTAGAGTGACTGGAATAATCGAGGGACGCAGCCGGCGTGGCATGTAGAGAGCGGGCAGGCTGTCTAGATGGAAGCCTTCGCCGAAAGGCGGCGCAACCCTGCCACGGGGGCGCTCCGGAGGTCCCGCTCCGTCAGGGCCTCGCTCCGCATGATCGGCAACCGCTGGAAGGGACACAAGCCCAACGGGGAGCTGCGCCTCAACCAGTCCCTGTCCGACCCCGACGAGCCCGAGAGCCCCGAGATCTTCACGCAGATCATCAAGAACGACGAGCTCTACGTCAACTACAACTGGGATGCCGAGTACAAGGACACGGAAGAGCTCATCTACACGGAACTGGAAGTGAAGAAACTGCTCCGGACTCCGGTTATGGCGAGGAAGAACGGGGAAAACAAACACAACGACCTCAAAACCCTCCTGCGAAGCTCCAGCGACAAGCTCAACAAACTGGACAAGAAAGAGAAGTTCAGCGACATCTTCAGAGGCAAACAAAAAGACGTCGCGCTCGTCAAGGACGACGCCGTGTTCCAGATCCCCGCGGCCGTGCCCCCCAAGGCGGCCGCCATCCTGCACATCCCGGCCGGCGCGCCACCGGGCGGCGCGGAGCCCGACCTCAACCGGCACCGCTACTTCGACAGCTGCGCGGTGAACGGGTTCAGCGTGCCCGGCAGCTGGACCAGGGAGGCCGTCCTCGGCAGGGGGCCCCCGCTGGGCTGCTCCCCGGGGAGCGGCAGGACCAGGACGGGGTCGGAGGGAGATCGAGGGGTCGACGTTCCGGCGTCCTCTCACTACTCCAAGCAGATGTTCGCCCTCTACACGCCCCCCAAGGACAGGAAGTCCGCCATTTGGAGTTCCGAACACCAAATAAGTATGTTTATTTTATTTTTTATTTTTTGCACGATTTTTTTCCCACTTTTATTAGTTTGTCGTCAGTTTTACTTGGTACGTTTGAAATGTCATCAAATGGAATAAATATGCGGTTTTGCGTAATTCCTTATCAAAAAAGACAGCGGATGTGAGCTGACTGCATTCGTACGGTATCGTGGTACATTTTTCATTCACATGGCCTATGCCATAGATTACATCTTCAAACGTATCGCCCGAGCGTGGGCGATACGATTTTCCTTACCAGCCCCTCGTTTGGGATGTCTTGATAAATACGTCACCAGAACTAAAATACATTTCAGTGGAAAAAATTAAATACCTCAGAAGTTTTGAATACGTGTTTTCTTTAAATCATCAGTATTGGTTCTACAAACCCCTGGTAGGTCTGATGAATTTTCCTGCATTGAGCCCTATTACCAAAGGGCATCAAATTAGAAGCAAAAGATCTCGATGTAACTCTTGATTACAAAGTCTTACTTGATAAGTATATTGATATTATGGTCGTCAAGTCCTCTCGAATGCTAGGCTTCGTTCTTCGCACATGTTAACGGTTCCAAGGGATAAATGCCATGAAGACCCTTTACTTTTCCTTTGTTAGGAGTATCCTTGAGTACGCATCTCAGGTCTGGAACCCCAGATATCACGTTTAAAACAGAATCATAAAATACCTCGATTTCTATTCCCACCTCAGTAACGTAGATTCCGCGACCTTCTTAAACATTACACCCCTGGTCAATCGCAAAAATACCGCTGATGTTTTTTATTTCTTAACTAACTAACTAACCATCACGCCGTTTCCCTGCAGGGGTAGGCAGAGACGATTGAACGTCACACTCTTCTATCCTGGCACACCACTTTTGCCTCGGCCACATTCATACATCTTCTCATACACGTTCTACGGTTGTTGCGGCTTTTAACAGGGCCATCCTCAAATACTTGTAGTACCTGATCGTGCCAGGTCTTTCGCGGACGCCCTCTATTCCCGTTGCCTTCAACATTCGCCCCATATATTTTCTTATTCCCTCGTTCATACGTTCCACATGACCAAACCATCTCAGCACTCCTTTCTTTATTCTATCTACCACACTACAGCCAGCATTGCATTCATTTCTAATTTGTTCATTCCTCACTCTATCGACCAAAAGATTTTCCACACAAGCGTCTTAGTGACCGCATTTCCACCGCATTCAGTCTACTTTCATTCCTCTTTTGTCAATTCCAGGCTTCACTTCCGTACATAAGTTGGCACTAGAACGCCATTATGTACCGCTAGTCTTGCTTCTTTTGACAGATTCTTATTGGCCATAATTGCATTTAGTGCACCATTAACTTTGTTTCCCGCAGTTACTCTCCTTTCGATATCATTCTCAGCCTTGCCGTCTCTACTAAACATACTTCCCAAATACACAAACTCGTTCACTTGTTCTAAGCATTCGTTGTTTATAATTACATCACACTTAGTCACTCTTTCGTCTCTCTCGAATACCATCACTTTCGATTTGCTGACATTCATCAGAAGTTCACTCTGCATGCATACATCGGACATCCTGGATACCAAGCACTGCAGATCAGCTTCACTGTTAGCCACTAATACTGCATCGTCTGCGTATAGCAGACAGGATATGGTGAGTCCGTCCATTTTCGCTCCAACTTCTAGTTCCTTCAGTTCTTTCATACAATTATCCATATACAGGTTGAAAAGCCATGGTGACATTACGCATCCCTGTTTGACACCTTTTGTAATATCAAACCATGATGTGAATGTCCCATTAATTCTCACGCAAGCACTACTTCCTTCGTACAGGGATGCAATTGCCTGTATGAGTTTACTCTTCACCCCGTATTCAGACAAAACCTTCCATAACTTTCGTCTTATCACTCTGTCATACGCTTTTTGGAGATCCACAAAGGCGCAAAAAAGTTTTTGGTTCTTTGCCAAAAACTTTTCCGTCATCTGGCGCAGTGAGAAAATCTGGTCCATGCATCCTCTTCAACTCATGAAGGCTCCTTGTACATCCCACACTTTTTCTTTCGTTGTCATCCTCACTCTTTCTATCAAAATTCTCGCGTACAGTTTGCCAACAGAGCTCAATAGGCTAATGGTCCGATAGTTCGCGCAGTCCATTCGCGACCCTTTTCCTTTGTATAGAGGCATGATAACAGCTCTTCTCCAATCCTTAGGAGTGTAGCTGCCCTCTAAACATTGGTTGAAGAGTCTATGAAGCCACGTGAGTATTACTGGACCACCACCCTTAATGTACTCGGCAGCAACATTATCATAACCCACAGCCTTGCCATTCTTCATGTGCTTCAATGGTCTTTTGATTTCTTCCACAGTTATTTCATTCACACAGTCGTCACTATTCATAAATCCATTGGACGCCTCAAAGGAGTCCTCACTCACATTCCCATTACTCTCATACATTTCTTCCAAAAATTCCTTCCATCTATCTTTTATTTCATCTTCATTTCTAAGCATCTTTCCATTCTTTGACATTTTTATTTCTTCGTCTTCATAAACTAGCTACTTCTAAGATTGACTGCCCGGCATTGCTGCAGCGCATCTCCCTGAGAGTACCCGGAAGATCCCACTAGATGGTCGAGACCTTGAGCCTTTCACAATGTAATGCCATCTCCCGGCAAAACTCTTTTATATGTCGCTCTTCTATTTGTTCAACACTATATTCGGCGACTTGGATCTCTTCAATTCATCAGTCTATGCATTTAAAACTTTTGTATGTTCACCACAGTCATTTACCTTTTTTATTTTTTAAATTCATCTTCTTTCTTTTGGCCAGATCTCGTATATGTATACGCAGATGTATTGACCAGATATCTTCATGTTATATTTCTTTTGCTCTTTCTTTCTTCTACCTCTTCCCCTTTTCACTAAGTAGATCTGTCATTTACTCCCTATTCCTTATTCCCTTTTTACCTTTATATAACATATTAATTCTGTGGAAACTTGTAATCTGATTTGATTTGCGCTGTTAGTTTCCCGTAAATAAATACAAATTACGCGCCATTCTCTAGCCTTAGATTTCTGAAACAGACATGTCTTTGAAGATATTGTCACCCCATCTTAGTTTTGGCCTTCCCAAGCCCGAAATTTGCTTATTTTAATAAACTTTGTGACGCTTATCTCATTACACAAAGAACAGAGTTCATTGTTGTGACGTCTCTGCCGAAATCCATTTTCAAAAACCAGCCCATCATACTCTTCAAGATTTCCCCTTCATAACGTCCAGGGCATGTTCACTCTTATTAATCATTAGCCATGTCCTAGATACATACATATGGAAGCACTGACCTGATAAGCGTTTTGTATATTTAAACTTGGCTACTTTTGGCCATTATTTTTATTTATGGATGTCAAATAACAACAATTGTGCGGTATAAAAGCAAAGGCAGCAATATCCAAAAAATTTAAAAAAATGTTTCGAATGTTGTCACCGAGGAATTCCAGATTTCATGTAACTATCCTTTCCAAAATTATGTTTCCTATAAATTAATAGGCTATTGACCGTATTATGAACTAATTCATTAATTTCAAACCTGTCAAACTTAAAACGTCAAAATTGGCAGCTTTACAATCTTATACTTAACTGTCAAGATACAGAAATAGCAGTACTGCTTAATTCAGAATATGGCCATATATTTAATATAAAATTTCGAATTCAGTACTTTAAAAATTAGTAATGATGATGATTGACTCAATGACTGCATTCAAAACATTTTTTAATTTTTTTAATATTGCTGCCTTTGTTTTTATACCCCACAATTAACTTAATAATTAATCTTCTTCAAAAACTGCAAAATTACCTTGTGGTAACATTATTTATATTAATAACAAGAAAAACTTTGTATTAAGCACTATTTATTGAATTATCAATACGTTTCGGGGCCAATGATCCATTCATCAAATATTATAAATAACCAAATTCTTTTAGCAAACGGTTGCCTTTTAAATTTGTTTTCACAGTAGTTCTTAATCATTTATTGAACTCCAACATATTTCTTTTGTCTTTGTTAATGTACTTATTTTTCTCTTTTAAATAATGTTTTGGCGTGAACGTCTATACTTAGAATTTTAATTTTTAGTGCACGTTGTATCCTGATAAAGGGACCATTTGCCCCGAAACGCGTTGATAATTCAATAAATGGCGGTTTATACAAAGTATTCTTATTATTAACTAGCTATGCCCGCTGATTCGCCCGCGTGGAATTCGGTTTGAGACCATAAGAGTATCAAGAAAAATCAATATAATCTAAACTACTGGTCCAAACAAAGTTGTGTAAATATCAATTTTTATCTACATAAAATTTCCCTAACGATAAGTAAATTTATTTTAATAAGAATTTAACATTACATACTTAAATTACCCCCGACAGATTAAAATTAATTTCAAATATATATTTTATTCATATGTTATTTACCTACCTATTTTATTCATATCAATTAGTGTATCAACCTTGACATATACATAGATATATGCTGTCGCGAACTTTTTATAGAACTTTTTGAGTTCTACAACTTCTCCTTAGAAAGTCTTTAAATATCTCTTACCGTTAAGGCAGCGTTCGTAAAAAAGGCATCGCTCGACCATTTTTTCGTCGACTTTAGTTTTAAAATAGTTCATCACGAAAAGGCCTTTTATTTTAACGGGATACTATATAGCCTATAACCACGCTGAAAGTCCATTATAAATATTGGTGAAAGAATTTTTGAAATCGGATGAGTAGTTCGAAGATTGCCTCCTACATCCAAACTTACAAACTCACAAACATTACCTCTCTATGTATTTTTAAATACACTTGGGCCTCGTATAACACGGTTTTATATAACACTATTTTATATAACACGGTTGTATAAATTGGCATATTTTTTGTACAACACGATTTTTATAACACTGTTTCAGAAAAATAAATGAATTAAATATGTATTATTTATAAAGATTGGTTTTACAATTGTTTTATACCTGATGCAAGAGATTACATGAAGAACAAGAATCTTGATTTTAAAATTTTATTAGTATTGGACAATGCGGCAGGACATCCGCAAGATTTAAAACATCCTAATGTTGAAATAATATTTTTACCGCCTAACATTACATTTATAATCCAACCCTTAGACCAAGGTATAATTTCAACATTTAAAGCTTATTACACTCGTCGAACATTTGAAAAAATAGTAGAAGACATCGATCACAGTGAAAATTTAACACTTCCACAAGCATGGAAAAAATTTTCTATTCGAAATTGTATCGATATTGTTTCTTCATCCACTAAAGAAATAAAACAATCAACTTTAAATTCTTGTTGGAAAATGCTGTGGCCAGAAGTAGTCTCCGGAGAAAATGTTTTACCACCAATAGAAGATGAATACCAAAGGACAATAAATATTTGTCGTGGTATTGGATTAGAAGGTTTTAATGACATGGATATTCATGATATTCAAGAAATATTGGAGGATCGTTCGAATTGGCTATTAAATTTTTAAAAAATTATTGAAAAGGATCCTTTAAAAGAAAGAAGTTCGAAATTCAAGAGGGAATTACAACAGATTTTGGAATTTTATAAGGAAATACGTAAAGATTTATACGCTAAAAGCAGACGATCGCTTATAACCTATTTTTTGAAGGTTAAAACCACAAGAAATTCAGAGCCCTCCTCCGATGATGAAAACTCACAACCGATGTCGAAAAAGAGTAAAAATTAAGAATTAAGTGATAGCGATGATGAATGAATGCTACATTAAATTTATTTATTTATATACGGGTTTTTACATCAATAAACGTAATGTATGAACATATTAAAAAAGAAGAAAAAAGAGAAGACAATACAAAAAAAGAATAATAAAGAAGACTATACAAATATGTATCCATATATAAAATACGTGATTACGATTAAGAGAAATTATATTAAATAAATTAAATTAAATTTTTTTTTTAATAAATATGTAAATTGATATATTTTGATTAAAAAACAGTACATATTCATATAAACTATCTTCGATTTTTTTTTGGAACGCAAACCCTAATTTTGTATGAACTTCAAACCTTGTATAACACGGATTTGTATAAAACGAGGTTTTTGTGGAACCATATAACCGTGTTATACGAGGCCCGAGTGTATAGATAGATTAATCAGTTATTAAATATTTTTAGTCACGTGTTGTATATTTTTATATTATCTAAAAAATACCGCAATAAAAAATATCCTTTGGTCCCACAGTAGATTACAAATTGTTTTTAAAGCCATTTTAATTTGATATATCCACTGTTGTTTGTCGTTATACTTATCACTAACGAAGAAAATGACATTGATTTTATGTATGTATATAATTTAATGATCAAGTTATCAATATTCTTGCCAAAGTGCTGTATTAAAATTATATTAGACGTAACAGGCTAGTATATTTGGAACCGCATCGCATCTCGCTTGGAAGTTTTAATGTTTGTAATATTAAATACTAATTTTAATTAAATTTTAATATGGAAACCACAGAATTATCAGTTTATTTTATTTTATAATAGATAATTTGATTATGATTGAAGAAAGGATGGTAAATTAAATTTGTGATGTGGATGTTTAGTTATTTTTTAATGCAACGGGAGCAAAAACATACCCAAAAGACCTGGCACGGCTCTGACGTTTTAACATACGTCAGGACTGAAGAGAGTGGCGTTCTATCATGTCTGTTGGTTAGTCATTTTTATATGCTAGTCACGTGTCCCTTCGCTGTTTGTCAACTCACTAGGTTGTTTGGTCTAGCAATAAAACACTCACCTAGTGGCTAAAAGATCGCTAGTTAGACCTTCTGTGTCGGAGGTCAAGAAGTTCGACGAATTGATCATATTATAACAAAATAAGTTAGTTAAATAAATAAATACATTGACACGTTTTCCAAGTACGCAAATATACTTTTTTAGTCAATTAATGTATATTATAGATGTCTCACAGAGACGAAACTGTAGTTTTTTTATGGGAAAGTAGGTATAGAAATCTTTTCGGTGTACATAGGACTTATGACCTATCTTATGGTTGGTTTAAGTGATCACTTTACATAATGTAACATTCGCCATTTCCACCCATGATAGAATATACCATGCCTACTAATTTTTGGAAGTTATATATATTTGAATTACATGCCACACTTCATATATGCATTGTAACAACCTTTCCTTTGCGGCCTGTACAAAGCCATTTTCATTCTCCTAAATCCCCACAGATGTCGTTAATGTCACTAAATGAGAAAATCTATAATTGATTTTACGGAATTTTAGAAAGCAATATACTTTTTCTGTGTAATGAAATTCATCCGAATTATTAACATTACACTAGGATACGCCAGGAAATATTATTTCCTATTTTTATTTGTTGAGTTTGTTTAAATCTTTCAAAACAGTACTGGATTTCGTGTCACAACAAACTCAAAATATACTTTTTTACTTATGATATGATCGTAATACTCATATTTACAAATACGTATGTATTTTTAATAATAAATAAAAACATTTTTTTGTAAATCTCAGATCATTTCTTACTTGAAATGGAGAGGGATTTTATTCAACCATTTCAACTACCTCGGGGACCCCCTCTTCCCATCCACACCCACACATTTCTATATATTATGTATAGTCCTACCGGTATTTTCCTGTTATTTGTATACCTAAATTAATTCATAAATATAAATCAAAATCGGGTATCATAAAAATATAAATAGGCACTTATTTATAATATCGACTAAACTTCATCAAAAACAGGGTGTAACAGAGCTAGTCCACAATGCTTTACAGGTAGATTCCTACCTTAATTATGAGAAAAAAATTCAAGCAATAATGTCCTTACATCAGTAAGTATGGAGATATAGCTACGTCTTAAAAAAAAATCTTTAAAAAGAATGATTTTTATATTCGATTTAAGTTACTTTAATGGTAGCTTCACGTTTTACAGAAAATGATTTTGAAATATTGGGGAAATAATACTAACTTTAAAGTGGCATATCTCCATAGCTATACCTAAATTGAATAAATGCATTTTTGCTTGCACATTTTCGACTCATAATTTAACCGGAAATGTACCTATAATGTATTGTGGAGTAGCTTTGTTACATCCTGTATACGCAATGTAATTATATTTATTATTGTTGACGCATTATTGTTGACGTTAATTCCATTTCTTTAAGCATAATTAACCATTAGTTTACTCTCTTTTTAATTAAATACAAACATTAATTAATATAAAATAAAGGATTATATACTTATTTAAGAGACTATCGGCCCGATTCTGAAATTAACAATGTCTGGATCTTTAAGATCTTTATCCCAACACTTAATAGACGATAATAAAAATTAAAAATAAACGAGACAGCTACGTCGGTGTTTGTTTCTGTAAGTTTCTATATGAGATAGATATAGAGAGAGGGAGAAAAAGGTAAATTGTTATCTGTCAATTGTCAAGATGGGAAGATTTGAATACGCGGTAACGCCGAACGCGGTCAAGTTTAGCCATGATATTTCATCTGGACGCTGTGGATGAAGAATTTAATACGATTGTAAGAAACAATCTTTCTTATATCATCTTTTAATACAGTGTATTTGAGCCGTAGAATTACAAAATCCGCTCTGGACATTTCAATTTTTATTATCGTCTATTAAGTGTTGGGATAAAGATCTTAAAGATCCAGACATTGTTATTTTCAGAATACGGATATATATATATATCAATTGTTATATTCTTGCCACAATGTTAACGTTTCAAATGTTTCAAATACGAAAACGCTCAAACATTATTTTAGTTTACCTTCATTGTGCAAATGTGGATTGCTTGAAAATGTAGCTATTTCCCCTAATTTGTATTCCCGACACCTTTGTCACCACTATTCCCCCTCCTCCACTAACGGTTTCATTACGTCATCGATCCCCGTACGTAATAGCCATCATTAACGTTAAATAATATTAACCATGGTAGCTATTAAAATAGTATTAAGTACCTTCATCCCAACCACCGGATTTTTAGTGTGTCGCCCCATAATAATTTTAATTAATTTAATAACATCGCAACAAATCAAATGCGCGTCGGATTATAAATATCAATAATTGCGCGTAACATTTCGCTATCAAATGTGTATTTTTGAAGGATTAAATATTTTTAGGCAGTTTATGAATTCTACATCAGTCCTATGTCATCTGATCCTAAATAATGATGGGTGTTTCTTGTACATAAATCAGAAGACATAGATTCGATTCAAATACCTTTATTTATTCAAGTAGTTTGCAATCATTCATAATTGAAATTTGTCTTGCCTCAGTAAAAAAAAATATAAATATAAATTTTTGTTGACGCTCCCATGTAGAATCCATATTAAGAAATTATTTTTTATTCGAATATTTTGAGTACGACCAAATATTTTTATTTCTGGCATATTATAGTGTAATGCTAATAATTCGGAAGAATCTCATTACACATATAAAGGATATTGCTAATTACCTCCAAAAAAATTAAAAATAGATGTCTCATTAGTGACATCTGTGGTCATTTAAGGGGAATGGAAAAGCTTTGGTTGCCGGCCGCGCAGAGGATTTCTGCAACACATAGATATACGAAACATGCCGTATAATTTAAAGATATTCAACTTCCAAAAATTTAGTAGACATGGTATTCTATCATGGGTGGAAATGGCAAACGTTACATTGTGTAAAGTGATCACTTAAGTCAGCCGTGCGATAGGTCGTAAGTCCTATGTACACCCAAAGATTTGTATACCTACTGTCCCATAAAAATATAACTTCGTCTGTGTGAGACATCTATGATATATTGATTGATTATTTTTTAGTTAATTACATCAACCAAAATACTTTTAAAATCAGTTTTTCATTGTACCTACTCAATGTGATTGTTTACTCCATTATTATTTATTATCATCACGCTCGCAGCAATAGGCATACAGATAGACATGCAAGCACAGGCATAGAGGATAGAGCGCCACACTCTCCTGATCCACAAGTTACGCCTCATCCTCATCTTACACTTTCTCCTAATTCGTTTACTCTCGTAAAAAATATTGCCCCCTATACGTATTTTTTGTAGCTATTTTTCACTCTACATATCGAATCCTGTGTTGTAACAAATAGGTCAAATCTAATTGTTGTATTCGTTAGTCATTTAAATAGGAGTATCTTTTTTATAAATTGTGCAATGAAAAGTAGTAGAAACATTACGACTTAAATATGTAACAAGTACGTGCACCAGTTGTTGTTCAACTAGAAATGACCTATATTAGATAGTCTACAATGACATATATCTATATGTTAAGATTAATTCAAATTGATAAAATATGAATAAAAAAAGTTAAAACATTAACAAATTGATAACTTTTGAATTAATATATTTAATAATAATAATAATTCAAAATTAATTTTAATCTGTCGGTGGTAATTTAAGCAGGTAATTTTAAATATTTATCTAAATAAATTTGCTTATCGTCAGGAAAATTTTATGTACATAAAAATTGCCTTTTACACAACATTGTTTGGACGAGTAGTTTAGATAATACAGGGTTATTTGGAAAACATTAACAAAACAAGTCGAAGTCGAGTCGAAAATGTTCAAGCTATCATGACCTATTATCAATAGTTATGGAGATATGCGACATTAAAGTTTGCATTTTGTTCTCAATATTTCTGACTTGCTTTTTGTAAAACGTTGGACTATCCTTACAGTAACTTATATCAAATATGAAAAATTCATTCCCTTTAATACAAGTCAAATAAAATAATAAAAACCTTCGAATTCCAATTGGAAAGTTTTCAGGGTTTTTGTGATTTTATCAAACTTGAAATGAATGAATTTTTCGTAATCGATATAAGTTACTGTAATGATAGTCCAACGTTTTACAAAAAATAAGTCAGAAATATTGAAAAAAAATGTCAACTTTGATGTCGCATATCTCCATAACTATTGATATTAGGTGATGATAGCTTGAACATTTTCGACTCGACTTCAACTTGTTTTGTTAATGTTTTCCAAATAACCCTGTATTATCTAAACTACTCGTCCAAACAATGTCGTGTAAAAGGCAATTTTTAGGCAAGGTTATTAATGTTTTCCACTAATTAATAATAATTTTTCACTAATACTCTTGTGGTCTCAAACTGAATTCCACGCGGGCGAAGCTGCGGACACAGCTAGTTTTTTTTATAAATTTTATTATTTCTGATACCTAAAAGGTAGGACAGGTCGAAAACCTAAACGTAGAAAAGCCTTTATCCAGTTGTAAAAATAATAAACTTCACAAAATTGGCAATAATTCATACAGTACAGGGGTATTTTTAATGACCACGACCATTAAATTCTTTTTCAGTGAGCCTGAAATCTTGAATGTCTACCGCTGGGAAATTCTTAGGTATTTTTTGAGCTTTCAAAGCCGTTTTTAACGACCAAACTTTCAAAAATAAAAACACTAACCATTTTGATAGATTTTATAGGATATCTTTATGTCTATCTTAGTATAAGAAAAACATTTGGAATAAATAATGTTTTGTGTTGATTGTCGATTGGAATTTTTTTTTTATTCAACAAGATCATCCATTTTAATGGTCGCAAAAAATTAATCATAACAAAGGGTATCCAGATTATTATTTTTACGTTCGTACAATTTATCCTGTCTATATTATGTTTTAAAATCTATATCTAATGCGCAACTTCTTCTCAAAGTCTTTTTTGGGGTGTTTATTAGCTTACGACTTATTGGCTGGCTTAAATGATTACTTTAGACAACGTAACTGTCACCAATTCCACCCACGATTGACCAACACATCTATCAAATTTGCCACATAGTTGTATAGGTGTATTTTGTTTATACACCTCGTTCCACGCTTGACTTTACTAACGCCATCTGTGGATGAAATTTTTCATCCCCATGAACCAGTATAGATGTTGCCATTTGTAATGAGATATCTATTTTTTGACTAGTATTAGAAGAAATATTATTTTTATATTGTAGCGAGTCGATGAACCTACTGATAACAACGATGTCATGCGACGGCGGTCCATTAAACGTAACAGAAAACTGTAACGCACGCATTCCAGGGTCACTCATCCATGACCGCGTTATCTCTCTAGAGAATCACATAGTAAAATACACGTCAGAAGAGTCTAAAACTCTCGACAGGCTTCGTGTTACCTCCAGAATAAATCATTCGAAGGAATTTAGCTATAAAAGGCGTCACACGACGCGGGCTCGAGCAATTCATTTCGTTACGACAACATTGCGACATCCGTAGTGAAACCACCGCAAGTGGTCTAAGCAACAGAGACAGCGTTGAATAGAGCGAATTAAGGAACAGTGCGTGAAATATTCGGGAGACATTTAGCGACTATAAAATTACGAACGGTAGTACAATTTAACTCATGTTCAGTGACTTTCTTTGGTGATAAATTAAACTAAATTAATTTCCAATAATTACATTTGCCTCCCAAGTCCACGTCTCATGACAATCCGTTATGATTTTCATCCGAATTATTAACATGTACACCAGAATATGTCTGAAAATTATTTAAATTTTTTACTCCTTCTTAGACCAGTTTTATACATAAAACTAATAATAAAATCTCAAATTCTCGTAAAAAACAAGAAAAAATAATTAATTCCCCTTAACTGGTTTTCCGATCGAAATTTGTCATTTGGCCGAAATTCGGTTTCTTTGTGAAAAATAATGGTTATTATGTTGGTTAAGATTAGGATAACAAATGTTGACACTTAAAAACATTGTTTTCGTGTTTGCTTCTAACGGAAAGACTGAGAAAGAAGGAATGGAGGTTGACAATAGGAAGTGAAAATAAAAGTAAATGGCGCTTTGATGATATCTGATGGAAGTTTGTCGTCTAATGCGAGATTAGGAGATTTAAGGGCAACATTAAACCCTTGAGCTGGCAAACAAATAATTAACATGCCAGTTCAAATTTTTAGAGACTTAGTCTTAAATAGCTCTGATAGTAATTTTTTTATTTTTTTTTTTTATTTATTAGAGCATTGAGCAGAGAAAATTAATAGATCATTATTAATATTTAAAGCATTAACTTTGTGGTTAGACATTATAACAGATTGTTAGTTAACTTTGTAAAAACCACTACCAGATTTTAGGTCTACCGGTTTCGAGACGTACCCGTCTCTTCGTCAGGACCAACACTACACCACTATATTCACAACACTACACACCTCAACCATAGTATTGTTACACTTCCACCAATAATTGATCACATGCGTGTTAGTCTTGTCAGGGACAAACATGCACTAATTAGTGCACTAATTAGTGCATGTTTGTCCCTGACAAGACTAACACGCATGTGATCAATTATTGGTGGAAGTGTAACAATACTACGGTTGAGGTGTGTAGTGTTGTGAATGTAATGGTGTAATGTTGGTCCTGACGAAGAGACGGGTACGTCTCGAAACCGGTAGACCTAAAATCTGGTAGTGGTTTTTACAAAGTTAACTAACAATCTGTTATAATTAATATATTGTGTAAAATTATCAAATCACGTATCAAATTATGTTTCTCCGTGTCAACCCTCCATTTTAAAATAACCATTTTTGTTTGTTTCCGCTACATAAAATTTAATATTTAGGCATTTCTTAAGTGTTTTAAATTAATGGTATGCTGCTCTCTTCTGAGTTATTACAAATGATTACTTACAAAGTACCTGAGCAGTAGGTTTCACGACAGAGCGAGCTATTTTATGTAGGTACCCAGCGCACTTACTGTATTGTGAATTCGCCTTTACATAAATTGCACCGTCTAGGCAATCAATGCAGCTCTGTTGATATATTTAAACCTCGTACTCTCCACACATACAAAATAAGAATCTACTTATTATTGCATTTAATAGTTTGCCTCTATACTTAATCTTTTATTTATTGTATTTATCTTGCTAATATTCTTTTATTTTTTTAGAATTTTCTCATATGATTAGATTGCTGTGCATTTGAACAATTTGTGTTTCATATTTTGTAAAAACCCAATTCAGGGCGTGTATTGTTAATAAATAAATATTAATATACTTAATTTTGATTATAGACTTTTTTACAATTTACAATTTTTTTTCATCCAAGACAACTGAGTCTACGATTATAACCTCATCACACGATACAAGCTGCATCGTATTCGTAAATAGTTTTTAATACACATTTTGATTTTCTTACACAACAACCCTAATAAACTATCACTAATTCAATCCCGGTTGCGCCCGAAACACTTTGGAATTCCGCGCCCTCTTCGCGACCCTTCCCGGCAAGTGTGAAACTTGGCGTTGCCCTGATTAAGGCTATATTTCAGTGGGACGAGAAGCGAGGGGAACCACCGCCCACGGCCCGACCTGAAGGGGTTGACAGCACCAGGGTGCTCCTCTGCGCGGTCTCGCGAATCTCGCTTCTATTAACTGAAGAATTATTATGTAATTCGGACTAATTTCGCACTAAACACCCGTCTTTCCAGAATATTTTCCAGAATATCCAGAATGAATATCTCCTTAGTTATTTACAACTTTTAAACTTGTCTGTGAGACGTACTGTAACAGACCTAATATTTCTTTATAGGATCGTAATTAGTTTGATTGATTGCCCCCAGATTATCAGTCTGATCGACTTGTATGCTCCATCGAGGTCATCAAGACACAGTGCATTGTTCTATTATAGTGGAAATGTCAGAACTAATGCATTAGCAAACTCTGTAATTCCCAGATTACACTCATTAGGGAATGAGCATGCAGAGGCGGCTGACATTTTTGCTGATAGTATAACTGTTTATAGGACAAAGCTGATACAATTGTTTACATCCCAACGAAATGGAAATTGACAATAAATCTTTCTATTTTACCTTTAACTATTATTATTTGTACCTTTAACTTTATTATTATTTTATCTTATGTTTTTATGTTTTTCTGTATTATTATTATTATTACCTTTTAACTATTATTATTGTAACTTTTAGCTGTATTTTTATTTTAACTGTCTTATGTTATTTTTAAAAAAAAATTATACTGTATATTGTAAAAGCCCATAAGGGCGTTAAATAAATAAATAAATATTCGCACATCTATCTGTTATCGCTCTTATTCACTCAACGCTCGATACATATAAGTCTTATCCTGTAACCTTGCAATTGAGCTAGTGTGGGTACAGTGCGCAATAGGCGCATTGTTACATTGTGTTAAGTTTAGGGATACACCCCTTTTGTATCCGTAAACTTAACACAACGAAACAATGCGCGTATTACCAACACTAACTCAATTGCAAGCTTATATGAAACGACCTATACTCTCGTAATATATTTCGCTGGCCACACTGAATCGCCGCTTGTCTATTCTGTAGATTCGCCGAACTGTCGTAATTAAACTGCATTTTTGTAGCAGTTACATCGCCCTTTATATAGTGATTGTCATTTCGCGAACATTCGAGCATGATCGACTGACTTTCGAAACCTTTCTAGTAATTTCTAAATTACAGCAATTATCTCGCTTTATATATAGTGAATGTCATTTCGCGAACATTCTAGCATGAATAACTGACTTCTAAACCTTTCTAGCAATTTCTAAATTACTGTAAAACGTCCAGAGTGCTGAGAAATCCTGTGTTCCATGTAATTCCTTCTATTTCTACAGTCTCGTGAAAGTATGTTAAAGAACTGTAATATCATTTTATCTTACTTATTTAATCTAATGTCTTACACTATCGATTTCATTAATAATTAATAAAATATACATATATATGTCATATGACAATGCCCCCAATTTTAAACATGAGAATAAATTCTCATTTAAAAGTGGGTAAGCGTGTACTATAAATGTGTATTAATTATATTATATAGAATACACTCTTAAGTTTGTACATTTACCAAATAAATTTAATAAAAAATAAAATATATATCATATTATAATATAGATCTATATATATATATTATATATATATATATCTATATATATATATAAGAATAATAACTTCTATCGCGCGTACGTATGTAAGCACGCGCAGGCAATTTTTAATTTTAGAGAATATCTTCTAGGAAACTCCAAGGCTTGAGAAATAATCACCCTGGCAGCTCGGAGCTTCCCATTCAATTTGATGTTCCTCCTGATGCGATATTTCATGTTCACGTCGCACGAGAGACTGCGCATCACACTTATAAACAAATAAACCATCCCGCTCCTCGAGCCAGCTCCTACTCTGTAACCAGCTTCCGGTCTCACGACTTACAAAACATTCGTGGCTCTATTTTGGAATTGGAATTAAATTTTGGCGGTAAAACAAAAAAAAAATATAAGAACGACGACGAAGAAAAATAAAACGACTTATCTTGATATTTTAAAATCGATATAATAAATCTTTACTGTGTTGGAACGCTCTGTACGTCGTCAGAATTATAGAAAAATATGCAAAAAGTTGGAAGCTTTTAGATAGTTACATTTTTTTTTAATAGTTATTTAATTCCACTTTATATTATAATGCCCCACTACTTTAAAAACGTTCAGTGAGAACGTTGATGTATGATTGTTACGTAAACGTATATTGGGGAAAAATATCGAAATTAAATATTTATGTAACAAAATATTATGAAATATTAAAATCTGGATAGTATGAAAATAATTATTGTGATATGAATATTACGAAATATGTATTTTATTTCTTCTTTTTTTTAAATATATGCTTTGGAAAAAGTAATGTTTAAATGTTCTCACTACACGCCCCGGTATCTAGTTCATAAACATTAGTCACTCAAAGTTTTTCGCAAGAAATTTAAATTCCTTTGCTTTGGCTATATTTTTTATTATCTTTGTACATTAAATAAACGTTGTTTTTCTTTTGTAGTCTAATATTGCGTCGCTTTTTATATTGTATGAATAAATTCATATTTGGTTTCATTCTATTATTCAAGTATTTAGGCAAATTTATTTATTTATTTAGTCTACATACTGTGATATAAAATATTCGTATGCGGCCACGCTGTAAACTCGTGTTACCGTAAAGAATTAGTTTTTCATGCATATAAAAAAATATTTTTTTACGTAAATGGCTTTAGAATGATTAATACCATACGTTTACTATAAATATTAATCATTAAATGTGGAAATAGGATCGATATAATTCGGAGCACTCTTCAAATTCCACCCAATAGGATATATCTTCATTTAATTAATTAGAAAGGGACATAATTATATCGGTAGGCTTGTTATTATTTTCATGGGGAAATGAATGTATGATTCTTTATCTTTCTTCAAATGGTATTTTTATCGCAGCCGACATCTATTGTATCAATTTTGTATCGGATTGAATGTAAATATAATAATTTCGTTGTTTGTTCGTCTGTCCGCATGTCTGTATGTCTGTCCCCATTCACGGCTAAAAAACCAAATTAAACGACCGGAGGATGGGGCTTGAACCCCGTGCCAGCAAACCCGAACCGGCCGCTTAACGCATGTTGCTACCTCCGCCTCTCCGTGGGCCGTCAAAAATATACTATATAATATACTAGGGCTTAGCAAAGACGCGAACCATTTCACATTCTGCCAGTAGTATCATTACCTGCCGGCAGGGGAAATTAAAAATTTCAAATATTTTGATAAAAGTCCTTATCACAATTTAATGTGTGTTGGCTATAAAATTAAGTAAATACTTATTCTTTAGGAACCGGCATGTAAATGTACAGTCATTTTTAACGGGTTACAGCTAGTTATAAAATAATTACTATACAATGAAATGAGTTCCCGAATCTTACCCGTAATGCGAAAAATGTTCACTTTGAAATCATTCTAAAATATAATATTGTCGTATGTCATATGGAAAAGGGAACTTTCACCTACTCACAAATGATGTTCTGGTCTGGTGATAGTGTCACCTTGTATTTGCTTCTCGTTGATGAAGAGCATCCTTTCAGCATCGTCGACAATACATGACCGGTATGCAGCTATACCTGCTACTCCATCTGAAGCGTCTATCTCCTTAATCTAGTGCTGGTTCTTAAGGGTAATGCGAATCGTTGATGTACATCGATGTTATGTGCGTGCTAACCCAGCCACGCTCATACCTCGTTATCACTTCTCAGTGATTTCGTTCTATTTTTTTATCGCTGTCTTCTTTCGGCTTTTTCTTAGGGGACATTCTTGCAAGGGTTATTAAACTTTTCACTAAAAAATCACAAATAATACTTTATACATTTTTTTAAAGTACCTAGTATCACAAGCGACACTAAGATGCCGGCAGAAACAGAAGAGTCATTTTTTTCTGTTTGTTTTGATCGTTATGGCAGTTGCTCGTTAATCGATGTTCCACTGATTTTTTTTTGCCGGTTTTTTAAGTAAATATACCAAGTTAAGCTCGATAGGCTGTGGTTACTACGTGGTCAACAGTTAACAAGTTGGTTAAGTCTATCAGTTATTCACTTACCTTCCTTTCTTTTATTTTCTTTACTTTTTGTTTGTTTACTTTTTGTTCTTATCGTTTCCTTCCCTCACCACCCAGGAGCGCCGCCAGCGGAGGGCGGCCCCACAGGGGCGGGCGGCCCCCTCGCCTCCGCCCCCCAGCCGCAGCAGCCTCCGCAGCCTCCGCACGGCAGCAAGATGTCCAAGAAGCAGAGCAAGCGGGCGCAGCTGCAGCTGGAGAAACTGGCACAGATCAATATACATCTGCACGGTGAGGCAACGGCCAGCTCTGGTCATGGTGGCAGCTTCTTTATCTTGACTCGTCTAACAACTAACCAGTTTCCATCATGTTTTGTGCTCACCCTCTTTGGTTGTGCTGGTGACAGTGGTTTGTGTCTGCTTCGAAAATTTCATCGATCTTCGAAGGTTTCATAACGGCCAGCTCTGGTCACGGTGGCAGCTTCTTTTATCTTAACTCGTCTAACAACTAACCAGTTTCCATCATGTTTTGTGCTCATCCTCTTTGGTTGTGCTGTTGACAGTGGTTTGCGTCTTCCTGCTTCGAAAATTTCATCGATCTTCATACATACCTCTGGATTTGACGATGACTCTTGGGTGATATTTTGTGTATGATGCTGTCTGTTCATCAGACCATGGAGCTGGCGATTTCCTGCTACTTCGAATATGTTATCATATAACAATTATTGATCTAATCGTCTAAGTATTTTTTATTAATATTTTGATAGTTCTTCCTGCTTCAGTTGATTTCCCTTGTTTTGCTTGTTTATGCTTCTAAATAACAACTAACCTTTCGCTATACTCATTTATCTAGTTCTTAGTTATTTTTTTGTAGTGGTGAACGCATCAAATAACTTAGTATTATTCATTGATATGGCTGTTACTTCATTTTTGTTGAGAATAAAAGAATGTCGGCGTCAGATATCGCAGAAATCCAAAAAAAAAACTTCGGAGAACACTTCATCCCTGCTGTCTATATTCCTATTAACAACTGAAAACAGCCCATCCATTACCCGCCCTTATACCCGAATATGTTGAAAACACGCTGTATTTATATTATGTTGTTATCAAGAAGAGTGTCTGCTCGTCTTGAAACTACTATATTTAGTTTAATTAAAAAAGTCACGTAATTAAGTATCCTTCTTCTAGTTTAACCCTCCGATACACCTCTTCAGTAGAAGTGGTGTAATGTCCAAGGCTGGTTTCGTGATCGTCTGATCCTTTAAGCTGTCTTCGACTTTCAGACATCGGATCGTGTTGGAAAACTATCTTAACAAGGTCGAATTTTTAGAAAAGTCAAAGCGAAATCCGATAAAAAGTGCGGGGGTTATCGTGTTCATAAAATCCCACATTTGTACACATACAGGATGTAACAAATCTAGTCCACGATGCCTTGTAAATTCTTTACAATACCGTGGATTCGTCGGGTTAGAGTTTTCTGGTGTATTCTGCCATGTGCATACCCACCTTCCTGGCCGACGTTATGGATCGTGCAGGGTACATCGTCAGGGCTGATGTGAAAGGTCGCATAAACACGGCAGGATATGCCAAAAATTGAACTGCCTTGAAAAACAACACATGTCGCTGTATATATAATTAAGCCTATGTGCCGTTTTAGTACATTCTGAGATAAACGAATCAAACTGTTTTAAAAGATAATTGCACAGACTAGATTTATAAAAAATATTTTAAATAATTACTAGGCAGACTTTCCAGATGAACGGCAAGGTGTTTTTTTTAGTATATCTTCATTATTTATATGAAAAATTGACAAATTGATTCGTTCATCTCGGAATGTACTTAACGGCACATTGGCTTTATTGTATGTACAGCGACGACATATTCATCACAGCAGCCCTGATGATAGACCCTACATTGGAGATCAGAACATGGCAGAATATCTCAGAAAACTACACACAGAAGATTCTGAATAGCCGTGAAAACCTAAGAATTATCTTCGGGATTTTCTGTGTCGTGTTTTAAAGGTGAAACCAAAGCAGTGAAAACAGGTCTCAATATACTTGATGATTAGCTGTCGAATCGAATCTCTGCACATCTGTATGGCTATTATAAAATATCTGTTTTGTTTCAATGCCTTAAGGGGGGGGGGGGGGGGGGGGGGTGAGGTTAATTCGTACAAAAAAAGGCATGTTTTTGTGAATTTTTGTGACGACACAATTAAAATCTCTTTATTAAACCAATGTTACATTAAAGTATGGCATTTGAAGAATATTGTGTAAAATTTTCAAGAAGAAATATTAAAAAATACGGCAATGGCAGCAATTATTCGGACGTGTCTCGGAAAAAAGTAGAACTGCGGTGTCCATCATAACTTGGTGCTAGATCATCTGAAATCAAAAAATCAAAGTTCATTCGTTAGATAATAGGTTTTCCCAGGTAACGCTGTTTTGTTTGTTTTGAGGGTTATTTGAAATTTCAATTTTTCAATTTTTTGGAACACTTTGAAGGGAAAAACGCGATTTTTTACGAAAAATATCGAGTAATTTGTTATTAAAAAATATAAATTAATAACAAATTTGAAAAAAAGTCTCCAGCGTTACCTTGTAAATTATGTACAGAAATAGTGTTCAAAATTTCAAAAGGATCGGTGCAGTAGTTTTGAAGTTATGATGGACACCGACTTTGAAAACGTGAGATGTGGGGAAAACGCTTTAAAGTTTTGCACACTGTAAAATTCAAAATAAAACTCAAAACTTATTTTATACTTACACATAATCATCGATGCCATGTTCACACAGCAAAGACCTTTCATCATCAGCATATTTTTGTCCTTGTCTACGCAAAACTCTTCCAATACAATACCACGACCGGTGTTCTCAGGTGAGCGCGTCTCTTAGCTGCCCGAGCAGGTATAGAAAATCAGTCTGAGTATCGCTCAAATGTTCATAATTTCGTCAATTTTGCTCCGAATGACTTGAAATTTTGACACAATATTCTTGCGATGTTAATTTAAAAAATTAAAAATAAAAAGCAAAAAAAAGTTAAAAACCTTACCCCCCCCCTTAATACGTCGAAGGACCGTGATATAAGCCTTAAATCTTTAATTATAGCGAAATCTACGTAAAGCAACAAAAAATACACTATTCGATATTTTACAGCGTAACGTATCTTTTTGTTGTAACGCTATTAACACAGCTGACAAGTTTGATCATTATAACCGGCGCCGATGAGTTCGCTGTATGCTCAGATCGCGCGCATGCAGAATCCGGTATCTGGAGCATCTAGATAGTGCTGTCTCCCGTCGCCCGCATCCTCGATATTCATTAAAGTGCCATCAATCAGTGACGTCACCAGAATCGACCAGCTCCAATTAATTTTGTGTAACGACCCGTTCGCTCGCTCGACGCTCTTCCACAACATTATACGGCGCGATTGTTCCCCAAAGTGCTTCAGACGCGGCTCCTCACTCTTCACTTCTTCACGGGGTAGTGTAACATTGTTTTACTGTCTCACGTAGATAATTGTTGGCATTTCTAGAAATTTCTATCCTATGAAAAAATCTACCAAACATTTATCGACATGGTAGTTAATAGGATTATTTTAATTTTTACTGAACTAAATATTTATGTATTTAAATGTAAATAAAATGTATTTTTTATTTATTTTAAACTAACGGTACAAATAAAAATCAGATTACATGAATATTAAATAGTACAGAGATCATCTTACAATCTCCACGGAATTCATAAATTATGTAATAATATTTAAAACAATATACAAAAAACGAAAGTTAAAAACAAAGGGGTAATCAGAAACAATATACAAAATACATAGAATAAACGATATGCAAAAAATGGAAGATTTAAGTTAAGAACAAAGGGGGAATCAGGGATAGGAAGGAAAGTATATATATGATTTCTAAAAAGAGGAAGAAAAAAGCATAAAGGCACATGAGCAATACATCTGCATTTTCTTCCTTTTGTCCAGACCTCGTATATATATATGTTTATATATTACTGAGGTGAATATCCTAGAGATTTAAAATCTGTGATGAGTGAAAAGATCCAAGTCGCCGACTTTAGTGTTGAATAAATTAGATATATAAAAGTTGGTATTACAATGTGGAAGACTCGGGGTCTCGACCGATCTAGTGGATCTTCCGGATACTATCAGGGAAATGCGTTGCAGTAATGCTGGGCAGTCAATCCCAGAGGTAGCTAGTTTGTGAAGAAATATAACATAAGCAGTATTTCTGCGATTGACCTTGTCGTGTGACGAGTTAGCTTGAGTTATTTTGTCACTACTATAGTTTCGAAAGGAGCAATCTTTCTCATCATTAGATCGCTGCCTATGCTGAATAATGGTCCAACTCAAAAATCAATTTTTATTCATTAGGGTGATAAAAAATAAAACAATATTTTCTTATAATGTATTTTTTAATAATAAACCAAAACAATGATAGTTTATTACAAAACCTTCAAACCAATAAAAATGATGTCTAATTCACGATAAACATTGGAATGTTCTAAGCGTAGTTATGGCCTTAAATGAAAAATGAAGAATTTTGGAATACGCCATTATTTATGGTCAACAGCGAGATGTTTGTAACAGTTGGGTGTTCTAAATTACACCTGACGATGCTAAGAAGAAAGTAATGAATAATTACGCGTTACTTAACTCTTCACCTTTACCGTCTACATTCCCATTAACGACCGAAAAATCCGCCACGACTCCCCACCTCTCCTCGGATAGGTTTAAAACACTGCATTTTTATTATTTATTAAACTACAGTAGCGAGATAGTAAAACCAATAATAGAGGGTGTAGTACAAAGAACTGTTTAGTAAAAATTACAATACCTATAGCATACTTACATACAAAACCTATAGCATGTGTGCTTATATTTAATATGTGTACCTACTTATTCTACTTTATTTCCTGTCCCCCTATACCAGCATACAATTGCTGTTTGGGGACATTACATATATACAGGGTTATTTGTAAAACATTAATAACCTCGCAGGACTATATTCCTGCCTTGATTATAAGTCGAAAATGTTCAAGCTATTATGACCTAATATCAATAGTTATGGAGATATGCGACATCAAAGTTTGCATTTTTTTTTTCAATATTTCTGACTTATTTTTTGTAAAACGTTTGACTATCATTACAGTAACTCATATCGATTACGAAAAATTCATTAATTTCAATACAAGTTAAATAAAATAATAAAAACCTAGAAAAAATTCCAATTGGAATGTTTTCCAATTGGAATTTGAATGTTTTTATTTTTTTATTTGACTTGTATTAAAGGAAATGAATTTTTTATATTCGATATATGCAACTGTAATGATAGTCCAACGTTTTACAAAAAATAAGTCAGAAATATTGGAAAAAAAATGCAAACTTTGATGTCGCATATCTCCTTAACTATTGATATTAGGTCATAATAGCTTGAACATTTTCGACTCATAATCAAGGCAGGAATATAGTCCTGCGAGGTTATTAATGTTTTACAAATAACCCTGTATAAACTTAATTTTTTAATTTTAATTAATACAAATTGTTATATTCATTGTTAAAAATATGTAGTTTTTCCTATATAATAAACATCTATGTCTGTCTACTTTAAAAATTCAAATCAAAAACTACTCTTCCACGAAATTGTAGAACTGCGTTCCATTAAAACAACGATATTATATATTATTCAAGCCGTTCGTAACAGGCGCTGTCGGGGGGTGCTCCATACTGCTACTATGGGTATAAATAATTTTAGTGGTGTTCAATACACCTAAAATACTTTCATATCTGAGGTTGCCAGGTGAAAGGCGAATTTTCCTGACTCTTGCACAGGTTCCCGACGAGAGAATTTTGTATCAATCGTGCCCACAAAATCTGGCATCTGTATGAGTTGATTTGCGAATTCAGAGAAGTTGTTATTCAGGTTTTTCCAAAAAAAATGTTTGTATTTTGTAAAAAAAAAACGGTATTTGATTCTGGCATTACGATCCTTATGAAACTACCGATAAAATATAATATTTTTACTCCCTTTATATTAACTCGTGGCGTCTGCTTGCTTGCCGTCAACAAAAAATTTGGATCGATTTTTGACCCTTTTCCCGTGATCCAATCGAGCTGAAACTTTGCGAGTAGATTCTTGGCGACGATCAAGAAGATCTATCAAATTTTCGTTAGAAAAAATTAATAATTATAGTATAATTTCGGATTTTTAGAAATTTTAATTGTTTTTTCAAATTGGAATCATTACAAAAGTTTGATTACTAGCAACGGCGGCCCGATAACGTCGCGGAATATTTTCTAAATTTGAATTACTCCGTCGGTATACATAATAGGTACTTCACTACGAATTTCGAAAATCTAAATTGACTGACAAATATTTTTAGAATTTAATCTTCAAAGCATGAAGTGTCTTTCTTATCAAAGCTCAAAACATCTATAAGAAATATATTAAATTACTGTAAGTTTAGTGTTATGTTATATGTTTTAATTTGTCTTTAATTGTTGTTATATTTTACAAAGAAAGGGAGTATAGTAAAAACTTGTTTTTTATGTGTTAGTTTTTTACATTTATTGTTATCCATCAAATATTCTCATTAGTACAAAGTATCAAAATATTTGTTTTAAACAAAAGTTAATAAATTGATTTTTTTCCAAATGCTACATTATAGATATTTCATTTATTAATAAAAGCTTTGCATTCTCTTCTGTCTCGGACAAACGTGCACTGGGGATTCTTGCACCTCAGCCACGGCGGAGGAGCTCCACGACAATGGACGTGACGCGGCCGTTTTGTTTTCCCTAAAATATTCCAATAAAATAATAGTTTCATGTGTACTTTATTATTATTATGAGACAAAAAATAAATAAAATAAAAACACCTCCTTGTAAAAAATCACCTAACATCTACCCGAATTTTCGGCTCCCAGAGTAGTGTTAACCCTTGTCAAACATAATAATCTCGGTGTCTGTCCGTCCGCAACTTCGTGTAACGTCCGTAATTTCATTCGAATTCACGGCTAAAAAACAAATTAAACGGCCGGAGGTGGGGCTCAAACCCCGGGCCAGAAAACCGGAGCCGGCCGCCTAACGCACGTTGCTACCGCCGCCTTTCCGTGGACCGCCAAAAAGATACTAGAGCTTAGTAAAGACGCGAGCCATTTCGTGTTTCGCCCAGCACAAGAAATACAAAAAAATGTTCAAATATCTTGACCAATGTCTTTATTACTGCTTCATGGGTTAAATACTTATTCTTTAGGATCCGGCATGTTAAAGTACCGGCATGTTTGACCTGTTACGGCTAGTAAACTCAATTATACAGGGTGTACCACAGCTAGCAGCAGAAACTTGGCCGATAGATTCCTGACTATGTTATGGATCTAAAATGTTCAAGCAACCATGACCTAATATCAATAGTTATGGAGATATGCAATATCAAAGTTTGCATTTTTTTTTTCAATATTTCTGACTTATTTTTTGCAAAAAGTTGAACTATCATTACAGTAATTTATATCGATTATGAAAAATTAATTTGCTTCAGTACAACTTAAATAAAATGATAAAAACCTTGTAAAAAATGACGACTTTTTTCAATTTTTTTTAGGTTTTTATCATTTTATTCGACTTGTATTAAAGCGAATGTATTTTTCATAATCGACATAAGATACTGTAATGATAGTTCAACTTTGTGCAAAAAATAAGTCGGAAGTATTGAAAAAAAATGTAAACTTTGATATTGCATATCTCCATAACTATTGAAATTAGGCCATGGTTGCTTGAACATTTTAGACTCATAACATAGTCGGGAATCTACCTGTCAAGTTTCTACTGCTAGCTCTGGTACACCCTGTATAACAAAGTGTGTTATCTATACTAATATTATAAAGAGGAAAGATTTGATTGTGTGTTTGAATTGAATAGGCTCCGAAACTACTGGACCGATTTGAAAAATTCTTTCACATTCAGAATCCTACATTATCCCTGATGTCATAGGCTATAGAATATTTTCAAAAATGTTAGGGATCCGTATGAAAATTTCGATAATGTAACCCAACGTGTGAATAAATTACGAAAAAAAACTTATATTGCGTACGCTGCGGAAATTACTGCCAATAGAGCAAAGTAATGTACTACAGTTTTATAGAGGACATTAATATCTACAAAAAAGTCTATGATACCATGTATCTAAGTATTATAGTTATGTTACAATAACTTATGTTAACATGAGATGGAAACATTGTTTTTTAAAGAACAGCGGACCCTTTGTTTTCCCTCACAAATTTATTTTTTACTTAATCCTTAACCCGTGCAACGCCAGGTACGACCAGCTAGTAAATCATAAACGTCTCTAGAATTTCATTCAAATAAATGTTGTTGCTTCACAAAATAGACTAATTATTATGCGCCACTTTGTGTCTATTTTAGAACCTTTATAGTATTTGAATAATCTGATTTAAATTCGATACATTACTTAAGAGACGGTACTGAATAATGAAATGTACCCAGCGCCATTTTGCCACCCGCTAGGTTTTACTGTCGACGAGCAGCTGGTGCCATTCTCACGCCGATGGCCGCCAGACACGCGACCAATCAGCGGCCGTCAAATCTGAACCAAGAAACCAGACAAAATACGACGTGACGTTGAAAATAACCGGAAGGGTTGAAATATTTAAACTTTGATTAACGCGATATGCGCGCTTCCTCCTTAAATGTCACGATATGTCGAAAATAAATAAAAATTCTATAATTTGTCAGTTAACAATAATAATTTCATAAATGTATGTATAAATATAGGATTCGTATCAGAAATCTTATGACTGTAGATGCGTTATCTCATTGCTCTAAACGACGTGATGGGTGAGGCGGCTAATTTACCGTAAAAAACTAACCCATAAAAACCGAGTTTTTACAATACTCCCTTTCTCATTTTCGGTTTTCGTGTCTACCAGATGCGTCGGAATCTCCATACAACTTACTAAGTGGTATGAAAAACCATTAAAAATTTGAAAAATTCCAAAATTCAGGCGCGTGCGGTGGGAACAAGAAACATGACTTTTTTAACCGTATACTTGGGAAAAAATATCGAAATTAAATATTTATGTGTCAGAATATTATGACATATTAAAATCTCAACAATATGTTAATTATTGTGATAAGAATATTACGAGATATATCTATGATTTCGGTTTCTTTTCAAAATATATGCTTAAAAAAAGTCATGCTTCTTGTTCCCACTGCACGCCTCTGCCAAAATTATACTATAATTTATTTATTTTTTAACGAAAATTTGATAGATCTTCTTGATCGTCGCCACGTTTCAGCTCGATTGGATCACGGGAAAAGGGTTAAAAATCGATCCAAAGTTTTTTCATCAGACAAGCAACCAACTAACCAACCAACCAGACGCTACGAGTTAAAAGAAAGGGAGTAAAAAGAAGACATCTCACGAGGCCAATCAGTATCTAATAAAAAGCCCACGAAGTGGAGAAATACCCTTAATTTTTAAAATATCGAAAGTTTGGTCATTTATTAATTAACTATACAATTTAGTTTGTTTCATTTAAGATATCCGAATTTAAAATATATGTAACCTGACGAATAAATTTTACACTGAGATATTTCCATACAAAAATGTGACAAAAAACGCAAGAGGAGATATGAGAAAAAATTGTGAAATTTGCTCACTCTGCCAGGCGGTCGCCTTAACAATGTTTTCTTATCCATCCATAGGTTTTCGGTTCATTTAAGAATGGCAAAAACAAAAAACAAATTTTGCCAAAATATTCACCTCTGATAATCATCCTCCCTATTTTCACAAAAATAGATGGAACAAACTTTTTTATGGACACAAAGTTTCTATAAGAAATATCTAAACATCTGTCAATCGTCACCATGTCAAAATTGTCGAAGTGTACAATGTCGATTGTCATGATTGTTGTTAAGATAATATAGCGTTGTTGTAAATTGTAATCCTAAGGAGAGGAGAATGTTAGAGAAATGTGAAAAAAAATTTTTTTTATCATTTTAGGTGACTTGTATGAAACGAACTAATTTTTAATATTCAATATAAATTTAAGATAGTCCAACGTTTACTGATTAATATAATTCAAAAATATACAAAAATGCCATATTTGAAGTCTATTTTTTATTTATTTACATATTTCAATGGTTTTGCACCTTTTTTGAGTCTTAATATAGTAACCTGTAAAGTATTTTGGACTATTTCTGTCATATTCTGTGTATATAATACCACGGTATCCTTTCGAGTCCGCGAAAGACCTGGCACGATCAGATAAACTAAATATTTGAGAAAGGCCTTGTTAAAAGCCTCAACAATCGAAAAGTATGAGTACTATTCTGTAATTCGCACTAGTCATTTGAGAATCTTCCACTTGTCTCTGGAAAATCTGATTCACGTCGTTTGTATCGCTCTGATCACTTTTGGAGCACTTCTCTTACGTCGGTAGATACTTTATTGTTGGTCAAATATAATGCGCATTCAGTCTCCGCTCGTTGTTTCGCTTCATTTGTTATTTTTATCTCTGGCTTCCACTAAATGTCCAAAAAAACTGATACCCGAAATGGCGTGGACAGGTTTTATATAAAACCGTATTTTCTCGAATGTTCCGGAAATTTATTATTACTTTATTATCAAAACGTTATTTACAATTTCTTTATCATGAAAACATTTGGTATGTAAAATGTCTTCATTAAAAGTGTATTGTGTATTCATGTTGTCTTCAAAGTATGTATATTCTGTACTCTGATGTCACTCCAGGACCTATTACGCCGGCCGCACACTGGATGCGTTTTCGTACGAAATTGAGTAGTACGTATACGTACGAATACGCAAGTACCTACATTCCTGACCTTAGAAGTAGTTTTGAACATCACACACTATACACGATTTAATAGTGCGTGTACGCACGCAAAGATGCGACGTCCGACACGATCCAGATTAGTTCGGAAATTTTTGCGATTTCGTACGATGGATATTGAAAATTTTGTCAATTTGACACATGACCACAAATGTTTGTGGGACCAAAGTGATTCAACTACGTGACCATCAGCGCAGATCATGGCGGAGAATCTCTAAAGAACTAAAAATACCTGTAAGTTAAATAATTTTGTTTAATGGAGGTGAGGTATAATTATGTACTTCGAACAAAATTTTTTTTAAATATTTCTCCGATGTTATAAGCTCTCGTTGCACTTCGATTCTCCCCAGCATTGTGAATCTATTAGGTAGATAGTCATGAAATTTTTAATTATTTAAGTCTGCCATAATAGAGTTTTCCAGATGATACAGATTATTCATTTGGCACAAACGTTATCGGAGAAATGCGCAAAGTAACTGATCGTGACCAACGCAAGACGCAATCAATGTGCGCGCTCCATACGTACGAAAATAATCGTACGAATACGTACGTAATAATTCGTATCCAAAGTGCGGCCGGCCCAAGGGCCAATAACACTCTGTTGTTAATAAATTAAATTAAATTCCCGTGTATTCTAGACCCTTCCAGTAATTTCCATCATGTTCAGAGTGTTGGGAAATCATCGGTTATGTGTGGTCTTTTTTCATTTTTACTCCCTTTATATTAACTCGTGGCGTCTGCTTGCTTGCGGTCAACAAAAACTTTGGATCGATTTTTGACCCTTTTCCCGTGATCCAATCGAGCTGAAACTTGGCAAGCAGACTCGTGGCGACGATCAAGAAGATCTATCAAAATTTCGTTAAAATAATAATAATTATAGTATAATTTCGGATTTTTAGATATTTTATTGGTTTTTTCAAATTGGAATCATTAGAAAAGTTTGATTAGCAACGGCGCGCCGCGGCGGCCCGATAACGTCGCGGAATATTTTCTAAATTTGAATTACTCCGTCGGTATAATAGGTACATCACTACGAATTTCGAAAATTTACAAAACAATTGGTTCACAGATGACAGCAAAATTGGGTTTTTTGGGAAAAAATCAAATAATAATTTATTTCTTTTAGATTTCTGCTTAGTTTTGAAGAATTCTACATTACTCAAATCTGATTCTGACTAAATCATTTGACGCTGGAAATTCATAAGGTACGATATTGATGATAATTGAATTTATCAAAATCTTGACATCTCAAAACATCTGACATTTTAGAAATATATTAAATTTCTGTAAGTTTAGTGTTATGTTATATGTTTTAATTCGTCTTTAATTATTGTTATATTTTACAAAGAAAGGGAGTATAGTAAAAACTTGTTTTTTATGGGTTACTTTTTTATTACTAACGTTTTACCGGTTTCGCCCTAGATTTGAATTCTTCTTAATGTTCATTTCATTATATTTCACTAAATATCGCTGAAAAAATTAATGCTTGCAAGAACGAAAATTACCGAAACAAAGCAGGAGATAGATGTCAATGTTATTATTATCACGTTTTTACTAAACATTTTTTCTTGTTGAAAAATACGGAACAATCAATATAACAACTTATGTTTTAGCTGTTAATAGAATATTTAAAAGTTTCCTTTCTCATTGTGTGAATGACGTTGCTGAAAATATTTGCGTCGACCTAAAGATTCTAGATGGTGTAAGCCGTGTAAATATCGAATAGCCAAAGTGCACTATTCGCGACTCTTGAAGACTTTCGACGGGGAAATAATTTGTCTAATTGATATTACACGACACCAATTTTACGTTTACTTTTTCACAAATTTTTCTGAAAAGCAAAACATGATTATGTATTTTATCCATAAGGGGTTACACCACTCAGGGAGCCTGAAATTTGAATAGAAATTTGGTGATTTTATGCGCGGTAGAAGTTATACTTAAAAACTAAAGACAAAACTTTATATTGATGACGCTCAAAGTACTGAGCAAAATAATTTACACCGATTATTGTCGATGATTTTGTCAAGTTTTTCGGCAAACAAAAACATTCATAAATTAATGGCTCGCGTCTTAGATAAGCCCCGCTTTTAATCTAAATATAATGATTTTGTTGTATATCTGTCCCGTAAATCCGCTAGTCCCTGGATTCACGGCAAAAAACGAAATTGGAGAAAACAAAAAAAAACACGGCTGGAGAGATACTCGAACCTCCATGCCCGTCAAAAATATGCTATATATATTTTTAGATTAAATTATGTATATATTTTGGATTAATTAATGCCTCATGCGTTCAACGCTTGACACGGTTTATTGTTTATTGACGACGATTGATTAATAATAATATTATTATGTATAAATAAATAATATTTAAATTATTTTCCGTGATTTTTCACGAGTGTACGGAGTGCGTAATTTATTTATACACATAGTATTATTTTGACGGATTAAGGAGAACCGTTGGTGGTTAGACTATGGGCTTGTTGTTTCAAGTTGGATTAAAGTAAGCGTTCTTTTAATGCATAGTTTTTTACGTTCTCCACCAATCAGACGATCCATTATCATAAAAATCTATGCTTTAATCGACCGCTTACTTTGATCGAACTTGAAACAACCGGGCCTATATCGGTTAGGCTGCGCCGGGGTTAGAGCCTTTTTTTCAGCCGTGCAATTTCGTTTTTACTCCCTTTATATTAACTCGTGGCGTCTGCTTGCCTGCCGGCTTGCCGTCGAAAAAACTTTGGATCAATTTTTAACCGTTTTCCCCTGATCCAATCGAGCTAAAACTTTGCAAGCAGCCTCATGGCGACGATCAAGAAGATCTATCAAATTTTCGTTAAAAATAATAATAATAATACTATAATCTTGGATTTTTCAAATTTTTAATGGTTTTTTTCATACAAGTTGTATGGAGATAGACATAAAACCCGAAAATGAGAAAGGGAGTATTGTAAAAACTTCGTTTTTATGGGTTACTTTTTTTAACGAACTTATGATATTAATATATTACTGGAACAGTTATTTCAAGTGCATTTCGTGGTCTCGCAATTTCGCTACATGCCCCGCTACACGGTTTTCCGCTTTTCTACAATGAGCACACGCAGCGTGCACAGCTCCCGTTGCAATAAATTTTTTATCCTATTAATTATTTAACTTCAAAAAAATGTCAGCGTCGTGTCCATCCTCGTGTGGCTCCTCTGCCGTGACTAATTGTTTTAAAATTTACAAGCTCGTGGTATTTTTTAAACAAGTCAAACGTATTGAAACTACACTAGGTCGTGTGCGTAATTTTACGTAAGCTCACGCATATATAATATTTTGGTGCTCTATGATTACACCATAATTTTTTTCTACGCGCTTTATTTCGCGCGTGAAAACATAAAGCTCGTATACCACTCGTGCATAATTGAAATCCCGCAAGAAAAATTCCATAACATTCGCTCGTTTCAAAGAAATCGTCTGTTTTAGAAATTCCTTTTTTGTCCGCATTTTTCCTTCGCGAAAATCGTTTGCGCGCCCATAAATAGTTAAATAGCTCCAGGGGAACAGCAAATTGCGGGCGAAACGGCGTAATGAAGGAGTAACAGCGGATTCCGCATTGAGACGTTAAGCGTATGAGAAATGTCGGATACTCCCGCTAGACGAGCCGTTCGTGTCGGGTATCCACTATTCATTTTCCGCACGTTTTTTGCGGCTCGACAGCGCCGTAAAAAGTTCCTTTACACTGGACGGGAGCCACGCGACAGAATGCAAACGACACCGAACCAGACACGCTCACTCACGTGCAGTCGAAAGAAAGGACACGGCGTCAACAATTGTTTTGATGGATGTACTTCTTCACCAACACGCCACACTCTTCTGTCCAGGCATACCGTTGTTTCCTTATTCAGACAGGCAGACGCCACGAGTAAAAAGAAAGGGAGTAATAAAAAAGTAACCAAGTTTTTATTATACTCCCTTTCTTTGTAAAATATAACAATAATTAAAGACGAATTAAAACATATAACATGACACTAAACTTACAGAAATTTAATATATTTCTAAAATGTCAGATGTTTTGAGATGTCAAGATTTTGATAGATTCAATTATCATCAATATCGTACCTTGTGAATTTCCAGCGTCAAATGATTTAGTCAGAATCAGATTTGAGTAATGTAGAATTCTTCAAAACTAAGCAGAAATCTAAAAGAAATAAATTATTATTTGATTTTATCCCAAAAAACCCAATTTTGCTGTCATCTGTGAACCAATTGTTTTGTAAATTTACGAAATTCGTAGTGATGTACCTATTATACCAACGGAGTAATTCAAATTTAGAAAATATTCCGCGACGTTATCGGGCCGCCGCGCCGTTGCTAATCAAACTTTTCTAATGATTCCAATTTGAAAAAACCAATAAAATTTCTAAAAATCCGAAATTATACTATAATTATTTTTTTTTTTTAACGAAAATTTGATAGATCTTATTGATCGTCGCCACGAGTCTGCTTGCCAAGTTTCAGCTCGATTGGATCACGGGAAAATGGTTGAAAATCGGTCCAAAGTTTCTGTTGACGGCAAGCCGGCAAGCAAGCAGACGCCACGAGTTAATATAAAGGGAGTAATAAGAACGTTGTTACCGGTAATAAGAATCTATGCACGAACGAGAAAATAAGAAGATTGTATAAACATGCTCTTCAAAAGTAACATGCCACTGTGCCTTCAGGTCTGTTTCTCCAAATACCAACAGACAGTAGTGAAACCTGTACTGTAATTTAGCGTAGGAAATAAACGTGCTGAGATTTATTAAAAAAAAGATAAAAAAATACTATAAGCTGCAAAAAGTACAGATCGCATGATTTGATTTAGAAAAGGCAGGCATTAAAACATGTCAAATAGGATCATTAAGGCTTAACAGCGTACAAGTGACAGTGAGGTACACAATAGGATTGCCGTGAGAAATCCTAACAGCGATAAATGTGATTGCCATCGTGCATACAATACTCTTACTACGTATTCGGCTAATTCTGACCCTACAATGCTTATAACTTTCATTTCTACCCATTGTCAAAGCAATGCGTGCGACTTCCTGTCTCAATGGTCACATTAGGAACTGTCCTCTATTTTGTACCATTCATCTTGCTAATTATTATAAACGCGCTACCTGTTTTCAGTTGACCATTACCTGTTTGTGGTTTTTTAGTATTTTCGCTACATCAAACCGATTGTTTGCGGTTTTTGACCACTATTTCTGTTCACACAGTGCATTAGTAAATTTTCATCCCATTAGAGCAGTGATCGTTATCTGTATTTGGCCAATTTTCAGTTAATCGAAATCCGCAAACTGTGACCAACGAAACTTGCTCCACATATGATGGTACTTTTTAACCAGTTTTAACCCTTAAATGCATATTGTGCCGAAAACGGAACATTGATTTTGTTTTCAATTATCACACAAAATATTTGTCATTCTTTATATCGATCCTTATATAAGTATTCCTCAGTCATTGAATTAAAAAAAAAAAAATTCGTCCATGCCCAAACGGCCATTTTTTACTAAACTATCAAATTATAGAAAAAGTCGATGTCTTTATCTTTATGTCCGTATTCGATCAAAAGAAATCTTGGTTATTTGACAGATTTATCCCAGAAAAATATAAAACGAGCAGGTTTGTTTATCAATTTTGTATTCATACAATTATTTTTATCTTTTTTATACTAAATGCACAGGAAGTCATGCATTAATTTAGCATTAAATGCATGTGGTGCCGAAAACGGCACATGGTAATTTTTTGAAAAAATAAATGAAAAAATAAAACAATGATTTTTTTTACTATTTTTCCCTTAGTCTAAGGGTGAAGCTCTATAAAATATTTTTTTTTCACACAAAAATCAGGCTTCATGCATTTAAAGGTTAAAGATGGCGGTAATTGAAAGAAAACTTATACATTGCATTGCAATAATGTGTCAATTTCAATGTCAGGATTGAATGTTTGATGAAACGTCGTGATAATTAGTTATCAATTTCGTTTGAAACATTTATATGTATAGCTACATTTCTCAAAATTTCATTTCCATTAAGAAAAATTTAATAATTGGCAAACTTTTATGCTGCTGTGGTGTAGACAGGTTATTAATAAAACTATCTATCATCCGTATTCTGAACTAAGCAATATTGCTATTTCTTGTATAAAAATGCTAGTTATTGTATAAAATTATGACGTCGTTTTTTGACGTTTTATGTTTGTCAAGTTTGAAATTAATGAATTCGTTTGTTTAGGTTTTAGGGCTTTCTGATTGATTGAATTCATTAATTTCAAACATGTCAAACTTGAAACATCGAAATCGGCGGCAATACAATGTTATACATACCTGTCAAGATTGGGATAAAGATCTGACATCCCAATATTGCTATTTTTAGAATAGTACAATATGTCTTTCGAGCATGTCCCAGGACGGGCTTACAACACTAGTTGAACTCATCAACACAAAATGATTTTGAGGGAAACATAACTTAATTGCAAAATTTAACAACTTTTGGATTTCACTTTTCTAGGCATTCTCATAAAATGGTCGAATAAATAAAAATGCGTTACATATTTCAGGAACTTGTATCATACCACCCCTACACAGAATATACTATTTCTTACATATTTATTGTTCGTTCGTATAAAGATACTAATTGCCGGTAACAATGTTTTTATTTATTACTAGCTTTTCTACCTGGCTTCGCTCTAGACTTGCATTATTTTTCATATTCCCTTATAATACCGCTGAAAAAAGTAATGCTTGCAAGAACGAAATTACCAAAACAAAGCAGGAGAAAGTTATTTTTCTCACTTTTTTTAAAAATATTTTTTCTTGTTGAAAAATACGGAACAAGCAAAATGTATAGCATGTTATATTTTGGCTGTTAATGAAATTTTTCAAAGTTTGATTTATCATCGTGGAAATGACGTTGCAAGCTAAAAATATTCGCGTTGACCTACAAATTCTAAGCGAATCTCCAGTGTTTTCTGCTTCAGAAAAACAAACTTTCCGCTGTATACTTAAGATTACAGTATTTCCGCGAACTTCCTGATATATGTTTGGAATTTTTGTATTTTTACATTTTAATGTTCATTTCATAATTATCCACCCTGTATTTTCGTTATGTAGAATAGTCCATTTATCCTTGTACGTACTAAAATCGCGATATCGTGTATTTATGTATTATATATTATGTCCTGGTGTTACTTCTCGCGCTTGTGTGTTTGTTCAACCGATTTTCGACACAATGTAATATGAATAATATATTAATGTAATACGATTACACATGGCATTATTCAACCCCTCAAGGTATTAGTGTCGCGTTTCTGGGAAACCTCATTTCAGTTTCTTGTGTTTGGTAAATATCGTAAATAATTTCGATTCCCTCGTGACTGGCGAGTACGCTAGCCACTACACTGCCGAAGAAACAAACAACACGTAAAAGTAGCCGTTTGCAAATATCTTGAGGTTTTTATTAATAACTAGCCGTATACCCGTGAGAAATCATGGATCGTAAAAATCATAAATAGAAAACCCTACGTTTTTTACTCCCTTTATATTATAACTCGTGGCGTCTGCTTGCTTGCCGGCTTGCCGTCGAAAAAACTTTGGATCGATTTTTGACCCTTTTCCCGTGATCCAATCGAGCTGAAACTTGGCAAGTAAACTCGTGGGGACGATCAAGAAGATCTATCAAATTTTCGTTAAAAAAAATTAATAATTATAGTATAATTTCGGATTTTTAGAAATTTTATTGGGTTTTTCAAATAGGAATCATTAGAAAAGTTTGATTACGGCGGCCCGATAAGGTCGTGGAATATTTTCTAAATTTGAATTACTCCGTCGGTATGCATAATAGGTACTTCTTCACTACGAATGTCGAAAATCTAAATTGACTGACAAATTTTTTTAGAATTTAATCTTCAAAGCATGAAGTATCTTATCAAAGCTCAAAACATCTGACATTTTAGGAATATATTAAATTACTGTAAGTTTAGTGTTATGTTATATGTTTTAATTCGTCTTTAATTGTTGTTATATTTTACAAAGAAAGGGAGTATAATAAAAACTTGGTTTTTATGGGTTTCTTTTTTTAAATTACTTTATTCGCCTAACCCTAAAACTAAATATAATAAAACAATAATATAGAAATGTCAGGATTGTGTAATTTGGGGGGGGGGTGACCCTTACGCGTTGCCTGAGCCTACGCTGATTGCATGTAATATGTACTATGATTACCTAATGTTGTAATTCTAGATAGATACAGACCTAACGGACAAACAGACAGACAATGAAATTATTATATTTAGATACTGGTTTCCTATAAAGCTCAAAGTGATCTGGGGCCTATATTATGAACATTCCCTACAACTGGTAAGCCAAGTAGCCGATTAATAGTAATAATTAAAATGAATAATTTATATAGAATCATTTTCGTAAAAATTTCACATCAAGGGCGCCTTACACAAAAAATTTTCAGTCCTACACTAGTATTTGAAATTTAACATTGCAAACTAATTTAAATGATTTTTCAATATTGAATCATTTTCAGTATTTTTTAATAGTGTTTTTGATGTACCGTATTTACTGATGGTAGAGAGTGCTACGCCTTATTATGACCTGTCTACTAAACTTAATCTTCTGGCAATGGTTGGTCTTCCATTCAAGTTTTTTTAAGACGCAGAGCTCTTGAGAATGAAGAAGAACACAACTTAAATTCAACTCTTTTGAGGTTCGATCTCGGTAAAAATGTGAGAGCCTATAAAACGAATTAGGAATTGTTGCATGCATGCACTTTTTCTACTGCAGTTTTCGTGACAAATTTTACTGAAGAAACCGTTGAATAAACATATTCTACGATAAAAATCTCTTAATTTCTGAACGTTGTCGTTTGGCCGTACAGTCTCGACCTGATAGACTTGCATATGCAGGTCTGACGATATGGGTGCTTGTCACGCTAGTGCACGAACAGTGCACGCTGTGATGTGTGTTTGCGAGAATTTGATGCGATTAGAGATAATTGTGGTAAGCACAGGCGAAGAATTTCCTAGAAAGCTCGCAGGGAAAATTTATCCAAATTGCATAAAGAAACTACGTAGGAAATAGAGGAGTACCATCATATAGGAATGCTCATTAAACGGAGTCATTCATTTTACCAGAGACTGGAAGTTTGACAGTTGTGGTGCAAGAAATGTTCTAAGGATACCACGACCATCAGCCCCTGAAACATGACAGAGAGAGATAAAAAATTCCAGTGGCCGCAAGGATATTTGCCGTCTACAGCAGGGTTCGAGGATGTATATCACGATATTTATGGCTTGATTTTTATTTTTGATGTATATCCTAAAAACTTTCTGCTGTCGTTAATAGATGGCGCTTGTTGTATTTTAAAAAATGCTACCGATTTTTTTTTTAATATCTGCGGTCGTTGCTAGATGGCGCTAGATGTGTTTTAAAAGTGTTACGGTTGTTTTTTAGTTTAATTTTTTTCATATAATCCGTTTTTTATTTCACAAAGAAACAGACACTCAAAACACTACATTATAAAGAGCAACTTTTATAACTTGTATATAATAATTTAGCTTTTTTTAGTATGCATTTCATTTATTTAATAAATAATAATTCATGTACAAAATAAATTTCCTAATTATTTCGGGTTTGTATCAATCGACGTGTGCTAAAAAGGAGAAAAAAAGTTTGAATATACTCGTATATCCATCTTTTGATTTTTTAGTATAAAAATCGTATTTTTTCGAACCCTAGTCTACAGGTACTCTTAAAGTAGATTTATTTTCGAATAACCGCCATGTTGAAACAAGATGGCGGGACAAACTACGTAACGAACATAGCTGAGATATTTTTCAAGATCAATTTTCCATAAAAGTTTGATGGAAATCTAATAAGAATTACGGGAGTTATCGTGTCTGTAAAATCCGTCACATCTTATACATGTATCATATGCTGGGTGTAACAGAGTTAGTCCACAATACTTAACAAGTAGATTCCTGCTTAAATTGTGAATCCAAAATGCTCCACATCAATGTCCTAATATCTCATAGTAAACTCATTCACAAACTAGCAAATGGCGAAATACAAGACGAAGACATTAAATTACACAAAATACACGAAATTCATCAACACCACACTAGAACGGCTCAAAACTACCAAACAACTCAAGCCAAAACAAAAATATACAACGACCTACCGCAACAGACCAAACATTTTCAAAATAGAAGTGACAAAAATGCTAAAACTCAGTCAAATATGTGATATAAAAATTTGTTTCTTTATTGTTATTATATCGAAACTATTAGGTTAAATGTTATCCATAGACAAGTCTCTATTATATTTTAAATAAAAAATGCAAGAATAGAACTCACGATTGGTAGGTATATTCGCTGATTTATTATGTTTATGTTAATTTATATAGCGCCATTTTTGCGTAAGAGATGCTTCAAGGGCGCTTTATGCTTATTCAACGTCATCAGGAGGACGATCTTTACCCGCGGAGGTAGAGGGCGGACTGATTACTGCTTTCGAGGGCGTATATTTTATGCACTTTGTTGTGGAGTGTTCACTTCTTCTACAATAGAGGTCGCCAGTGTGTAATATGTACTAGTTACGTCGGCGGACTTTACTGCGACATTTGAGGGTTGAATCAATGTCGTAAGAACAGGGCGCCAAATACTTGACAGCGGGTAAAGGTCGTCCTCCTGGTGACGTTGAATGCTTATTATTATTATTATGAATAAGCATTCAACGAAACGTCGAGAATCGTTTCTCGGAAAAATATACGGTTCGTTTAAAATATCCGCAACCAGTTAGTTAAATATAATAGTTACAAATGTTAACGCGTGTTATAATTTAGCGAAGGAAGTGAAGTACTAGTGCCAGCTCATTCTTCGCTGCCACTACGTTCCTCATCCCTAGTTGGTTAATACTATTGCCTTATATCACCATGCATCCAACAGCGCTTCGCAGACTAGTTTCTTATAATAAGATGGTTCGCCCTCCCAAGCACTGACATTCCAATAGACTCATCAAATTCTCTTCGGTAATGAACGCGTTCTTCTCCGACGGACAGGACAAAAGACATCGCGCGTAAACCACCCAAAAAACAACCTAAATTCAGCGTTCTTTTGATACCAGACCGCGACGTAAATAGCGCGTGTCTCGATTCACAGAGCGCATAGTCCAAGCGTGAGAAAAAAACTCACGACGGTTGAATGCAGCCATGACTTATCCCTTTCCGTCGGTTTCCTGCGCGTTGTCGTCTTAAGGTATGGTGTTGAAATTTCCTCATTGTTGCGCGAGGAGGGATCTCCGATTCACTCCGCGGAGAAAGCTAATCCAACAGCTCGATCGTGGATCGGGGCTAATTGTCGGCTAGATCCGATCTGGACTGACGAGCACAGTTCTCATCTTGAGCGTGAACAATAGCCTATTTAGACTATTAGCCATTAACGCCTAAATTGTCAGCAATGAGAAACGGCGGAGAGACAATTATTTTTTTCTGAACTTTAATTATTGGATTAGGTCGGCGTGGAGGTCGCCACGGTATTTGGAGACCGTTCGAGTCAAAGTTGACTTCACTTCTTCGAGTTTGTCGTCGAGTGGTCGTCCTGTCCATAGGTCACTGCTGGGTCCATTATCGATAGCTTGCAATACCGTGTCGAATGCAGGTTGTGTCGTTGTTGGTGTTGTTTTAAGTTATGTTTTGTAATACCGCGTAGAAAGCGGAGTGTCACTGTTTATATGTGTTTCTAAGCAATACCGTGTCGGTGACGGGGAATTGCGTTATGTGTTTGATCCATCCATTGCCGGACAACTGTCTATAATCTTCGACTAGATTGGTTTTGTGGTTCCGGGCACCAAGAATGTTTTTGTTTAACCTTAATATACATTGCAGCCTGTGAAGGCCTGATAGGTAAGCCGACCAAAGTCTTTCTTCGTGCTCCTTCCTCACAATCCTCCTGGTCCAGTCCATGAAGTGTTTAATTCTCTCGGGAGCTGGGGTAATTGGTCGACACCAGGTACTCTTACGCTAACGTGTCTCCGCTCTGCAATCTTCAATCAAGGTACATCGACTCTATTAATTGATGCATGAATAAGTTTGTTTTCTTAATTCGCGTTATATTTTTTCACATTTGTACTTTATTACATGCAATTGTTGCTTTATTTCACGCTTATTTAGTTTCAATATTTCTCTCCAAATTTAATAATCGCTAGCTTCCGAATAGCTACAGCTGTGAAACTTTCAACATTTGCGTATTTCCAATGCAATATTAAATTATTTCCATGATGATTTGTTAAATATTTTGAGATATTTAATTAATTTTAATATTGAAATAGATAAAAGATAATACTTTGACGTTTCTAGTCAAATATTATCATCTGTTTTGGCGATAATTGCTAAAATTCCAATTAAAATTATCTACGCGACTGTTTTTTTTAAATTACTCGTTTTACATTCACTTTAAAATATTACAATTTAATATTTGTAAATCCAAATTTGTGATCCAAAAAACAAAGGTTCAATTGTGCACACCTAGTTTGTAAATTTTATTAATTATGTTATTAATTATAGTGGTTTTCGACCCATTGCCGCACAATACTAATTGTCGCGATAAAACATGTACGTAGGGGGAAGTCCCCTAGTGCCGGACACCTAAGGTTTTCAGAAAATAAAATAAAAACTACTTCGAGAATTGTAACTTTATTTATGAATTGGTTAAGTCAATAGATTATACTATCTAAATCAATCAACAAAAATAAAACTTATGCATTAACATATTCAGGAACCTGAATTAAGTTTTGATCACAAAAAATGCAATCTTTGTCATTAGCACCTAGTACCGGACGTATTTAAAAAATCACGCGTCGATCACGTATATAAATATTATATAGGCAACTCCACGTTCAGGAATGTCTGCGCATGCTTTATGCGCCTACTCTTGGCAGCTGGAGCATTGTATCCAGTTTCTCTAAGCACACTACGCAAGAAATATTTTCGATATTAGATATTTGATATGATGGTTCTTTTTCTTAGCTTTATCCCCACTTTTTCCTTTGGCCTTCACACCTTTGATTTGTTTCCCTTCTTTTCTATTACTGTTTTGAACTTAGTTCCCATTCCTTTCTTTTTTCTTCATGGTTTTCTTCATTCTGGTTTTCTTCAGCATCAATTTCTAAGGTGATGTTGTTAGAATTTCACTTCTTTCACATTTTTTCTTCTGAGCCGCTGATCTTTTTTTAATTTGTATGTAGAGTGCTTTTTGGACATTGTAACGATATGAAGCTTTCCTCAAACTCATTTCTGTAAACAAAACCTTATCTATCGCAGTTTGTAAAATTTTGGTCTCATTTTCCTTTAATTTTCTTCTCTGCATGTCAATAAACCTCCGTTCTTCTAATCTCTAAAACAACTTAAATTAATTATTTTAATAAGTATAAATGCTTAGTAGAAAAAACAAACAATAAAATGTCCGGTGTTAAGGGACACCTTTGTGTCCGGTACTAGGGGACAGGTAATCCTCAAAATTACATGTTTTATACTAAAACTGTAAAGGAAGTTAATTAAATCTTTCACAGTCTACGAATTATAATGGAACATTATCTTTATTAACAATAAACATAAATACTTAAACGAGAAATCATACAAGTAATATTCACATAAAATTTATGTGGCGCATTGCCTTCTTGCCAGTAACAGCAATCGACGACTCCCACCGTGGCAGTTGGCCTCACAGGCAAACCGCGTTCCATGACCTGTATCACTATGTTCCCCCACACTCCTTTCAGCAATTTTTTAATCGAACGCATTGTTACTTTTCGAGATAGTGCGAGTGTCCGGCGGTAGGTGCCGTCCGGCGTTACGGGACTTCCCCCTACTCGTATTTTATTATTTTATTTCTCATACCTAATGTGTATTAAGGAGGTGTAGAATATTATCAGTGCCGCATATTTCACACCCAAAAGCCATACAAAATGAGTGAGCCTGCTCTGGAAATCCTACTTAATTTTACAAATAAGAAATTGCATATTTTAGTAAATAAGTAAGGTAGAACTAGTACTGTATTAATTGTCTTATGATACGACCGCAGGTGGGACGTAGTAATAGTTGATACGTCCCTTAAAAACAATTTACACTTTAACTTATACATTTCTCCATACTGGCGTGCAAAGCAAATACTCCAACACTACCGATAAATCGCCTTGAAGCTCTTAAAATAAATTTACTTATAAATTTGGGTTTGATTTGTAGGGCAGTCTATTTCAAGTGGTCCAGTTCTGATTGCTTGACCATCTCATTTTTAAGAGGCTGTAATTTTTAAATGGCAAGCTTCTCGCCATTGATATTTTATATAAAGTATCTATACTCTTATATATAAAAGCACAGAAAAAATCAAGACTGATAAACTGTTCCTCTACGAAAATTTAATTTTGTTCGTTCGCGTTCAATAATTTTGGCAATAAACTGTACATAAACAGACATATTAGATAGGTAAATAGGACGATGTGCTGAAAACATCTATATTATAATTACTCCAAGCAATGTCGTACGTTTCTGCATTTGGATTTCTATTTGTATACAATAATTTTGCCGTGGTGCCCATTGGGTCGTGTGGCGCAGCGGATAACACGTCTGACTACGGATCAGAGGATTCCAGTTTCGAATCCTGGCAGAATCGAATTTTTTTTTACGGTCGAGAATATTTTATTCGTTGAAATTTTAATTACATTTTTGGTTTTTTATAATGTTGTATAAAAGTAATCAACACTGCGAGAAGCGAATCTATATTATAATTACTCCAAGCAATGTCGTACGTTTCTGCATTTGGATTTCTATTTGTATACAATAAGTTTGCCGTGGTGCCCATTGGGTCGTATGGCGCAGCAGATAACGCGTCTGACTACGGATCAGAGGATTCCAGTTTCGAATCCTGGCAGAATCAAATTTTTTTTTACGGTCGAGAATATTTTATTCGTTGAAATTTTAATTACATTTTTGGTTTTTTATAATGTTGTATAAAAGTAATCAACACTGCGAGAAGAGAATCTATATTATAATTACCCTAACCAATGTCGTTTCTGTCTCTGTATGATGATTTCTATTTGTATACAATAATTTTATAACGCGTCTGACTACGGATCAGAGGATTCCAGTTTCGAATCCTGGCAGAATCGAATTTTTTTTTACGGTCGAGAATATTTTATTCGTTGAAATTTTAATTACATTTTTGGTTTTTTATAATTTTGTATAAAAGTAATCAACACTGCCTGAAGAGAAGAGAGTAGGTACCTACCTATCGAACTGTGGTTTATTCCGCTCTGACTTATTAATCGGTTAGAAATACTGAATAAATACTTTGTCTTAATTATATCTAAACTACCCGTAATTAAAAGTGGAAATTTTCCAGATACAATTGGCCGCGAAGCGGCTGACGTAGGCATAGGTAAACAATTGTGTTTGCTGCACAGCAAACACAATTGGCCGCGCAGCGGCCATCATTGGCCGCGAAGCGGCCACAATAGCCGCCCGCAGGGCCTAGCAGTAAGCAATCGGCGAAGCCGATTACTTTCCTGCTTGTTTGTATTTTATTTGAAAAACCTAGGACAACCCAGCTGAATAGATTAGAAAATTGTTGATCCCTGCAAATGCGAAAAACGGCATGAGGCCTAAAATAAAAATGACCGCTGTTTTTAAACATTATACACTAAAAGTCTAAAAGAAATTTAACTACAAAACATAAACCTACAAAATATGATTTTTTCTGAGATTGTCAAGCAACCAATTCATTTTTTCTGGGTCACTTGGAATGTATTAACCCTATACTATGAAGCCTGCCATCTGAAAGATGTCGTATATTCCCCCATATTCCCAGGATAGCGATATTATTATTATCGATAAATGTTATCCCAGCACAAAGTAGACAAGACGTACTTATTTATTTACGCGTAAAGTTCCTATGAGAAATGTCAAAACCCCTATGAAATGTCAATCTTTCTATCATTATAGCGGAAATATTGACTTTAATATTATATTGTTATACTTTGGATGAATAAATCAGTAGATACGTGTGAAACCAACTAATTTCTATCAACTTTTAAAATAAACTTATTTATATAATTGTCATCATCGTGAAAATGAACGAAATGTACAATGTTACATATATGATAGCGATAAAGACATGATTTTAATGTAGCGCAAACCAATAAGATGCAATTTTACAATACCTACACACATGTTGAGTTATAATTTTGTCACGAATATATTGCAATTTCGAAAGGTGCGGTTCGTTAAACATTCGATACTTTAGAAAGTACCAATGACACACACACACAGTATCGATTAATGAAAAAAAAAAATAGAACATAATTTTTAAAAGAATTGATTTTCTTTAAAAATAAATTAATTTTTCATAAAATAATATTTACTGCTAATATTCATTTTGATGAAACAAAAGAAAATAATTAATATCTAGGTCAATTTAATTGGTCCGCAATAAAGGTTTGTTCTCTGTTTCCATCTTTGTATTATTGTGTATTATAATTTGCATAATATCCTCTAGCGTTTCAATGTTTTGTTTGTCTGTCGAATATATTATAATTATTGTTTATACAAACAACATAAATAATGAATTAATGCGATTGGATATTGTTGTGTTGTTTTGTTTGGTACGAAGAACTATATTAATTTTTGCGTACGTCATTTATCAAGTGCGTAATCACCAAAAAGAGCGTGGGTTTTTAATCAGTGAAAAAAATGTAATTAAATTAACAAATACACAAAAAACCGTTACAATTTAGAATTTTTTAATTAATCAATATTCGTATTCAAATTCAAATTCAAATGTTTATTCAATGTTCAATGTTACAAATGTTTACAGTGTTTACAAAATTTAATGAAGCTTTTTTCATTGTTGTTGAGTGTCTTGGCAGCAAGTAAACACTAAATTGATTTGACGCCCTGCCTGCTACACTAGTAATTTACTGTATTATAGCAGACAGTGCTCTTCCAGTAGTATAATGTTCAAGAATATTTATTATTTATATAACATTTGTGAATAAATCTTATTGCCAATTAAAATTAAGTAATAGTAATAATTAAATGTTTACAATTTAATAATGGTGTTAATTAATTATATTATAGACAAAGGAAAAAAAAAGATCTGAATAGGATATTAATAAAATAAAATAAAACAATTAAAAGTATTTAAAAAGATGACAGTAACAGTAAGACAGTAAGTGAAAAAAAAGATCTGAATAGGATATTAATAAAATAAAATAAAATAAAACAATTAAAAGTATTTAAAAAGATGACAGTAACAGTAAGACAGTAAGTGAAAAAAAAGATCTGAATAGGATATTAATAAAATAAAATAAAATAAAACAATTAAAAGTATTTAAAAAGATGACAGTAACAGTAAGACAGTAAGTGAAAAAAATGATCTGAATAGGATATTAATAAAATAAAATAAAATAAAACAATTAAAAGTATTTAAAAAGATGACAGTAACAGTATAAGTGTTAAGACAGAGGTTTAGAATGCGTTACATAGAGTGAATCAATGTCCGAATGTTCATTTAATCAAATCGTGGCTCAGGAAGTTCGAAAAGGCCGGTTCAAAGCTAAATAAGAAGAAAACCGGGCGACCACGGAGCAGGAAAAGCGAAGAGAATGTCGCGAAAGTCAACGAGTCTGTACGAGAAGATTCTAGCTTATTAACACGCAAGCGTTCCGCTGCTATGGCGATATTTTTTTTTAACCAGCTCTTATTCAGACAATGTTAAAAACAAATGGAATTATTTATTTACCAACTAATAAATTTTACCAACTAAAAAACAACTAAAAATTTCAACTAAAAATAAAACCAACTAATGAATTATTTATTTAAAACTAATAAATTAACCAACTAAAAAATAAACCATAAAAACCAAGTTTGTATTATACTCCCTTTCTTTGTAAAATATAACAACCATTAAAGACGAATTAAAACATATAACATAACACTAAACTTACAGTAATTTAATATATTACTAAAATGTCAGATGTCTTGAGCTTTGATAAGACTTTGACATGCTTTGAAGATTTAATTCTAAAAACATTTGTCAGTCAATTTAGATTTTCAAAATTCGTAGTGAAGTACCTATTATGTATACCGACGAAGTAATTCAAATTTAGAAAATATTCCGCGACGTTATCGGGCCGCCGTTGTTAGTAATCAAACTTAGGTAATGATTCCAATTTGAAAAAACCATTAAAATTTCTAAAAATCCGAAATTATACTATAATTATTATTTTTTTAACGAAAATTTGACAGCTCTTCTTGATCGTCGCCACGAGTCTACTTGCAAAGTTTCAGCTCGATTGGATCACGGGAAAAGGGTTAAAAATCAATCCAAAGTTTTTTCGTCAGATAAGCAGACAAGACAATTAGACAAGCAGACTCTACGAGTTTAAAGAAAAGGAGTGTATGGCGAAAGGAAAAGAGATTATATTGTGCCAAGAATCTTTAATAAATTAGATAAAAAATTCTTTGAGATGATGCAAGACAAAAAACTCCATTGGCTTCAAAAAAGTACAATCTAAAACAATATATATTAAAGCTGTGTACCTAATCTTACATTAATTTATAATTACATATCATGCATCACTTGTAAAAAAACATGCAACACTCGATAATGACCTACTATCTTCATTATAAAATAAAAATTATTGTCAAATATTGAAGGCATCGATGCGCTATTGAGTTAATATAAAATATAATATTTTTATAACATTTGCTCCAGTCGTCGGAGTAGGAATTTAAAAATAGTTTTGTCAGAAGCGCAGAGCTGTCCGGAAACTTGGTCAAATTTTTCATTCGACCACCCAATCCTGAATATGATTGAAAATCGGTCGGAAAATGGACCGTACACGATTCTAATTTCCTCTGCGCTGTCATTCGGGATTGTGTACAGTGGGTGAACTTGGACACATCGGAAATGTGAGTAGGTACCTCACCTATACATGCATAACACTTGTTGGTCGACAGTTTATTTTCAAGTTTTCGGCGTGGATTTTTAGTCGTGTATGTTAATTTATATTACGAATAAAAAAAATCAAACTAATATGTACATATTACGTCACACTTGCTACCATAGTTACCACACACGTTTAGATACCACATAGTTAATAATAATAATATTGGATTATTTATACAGCGCCATTTTTGTGAAAATTTCACCTCAAGGGCGCTTTACACACAAAAAACTCTTACATACTAAAATCATAGAATCACAAAATGAAAAATAAAATGAAAAAGAAAGAAAAACAGTTCAAAACATAAAATAGTAAAAAAAACAACGTTAAAAACAACAATATTAAAAAGGTTCTGGGAAAGATTTTGTAAACAAGTGCGTTTTAAGTCTTTTCTTAAATAAAGTCTCTGAGTCCGTGTTTCATATCAGGGAGGGCAAAGAGTTCCACGCTTTGGGGCCCGCCACCGCAAATGCCCGTTCGCTGAACCTAGTTTTCTGGAACTGACTTGCCGGTTCCACAATCCTTCCCACCGCTGAAGTAAACGCTGACCTAAGAGTTTGACGTCTCCCATTTATGTTGTCTGGAATACAGAGCTCCTGAAGATACCACATACCACACGCGTATTTTTTATATGTACATGTTCGAATATTAAAACATGTCCTTTCACGTCGCTGTAAAGAATTTCCTTGTAAATTCACCCACACGGTACCATGGAAACTGGGTGTAAACCACTGGAGGACCTACTGCACTGATAGAAGGTAGTAGCGTAAACTACTGCTTGAGAAGGCCATCGGATACGAGAGGCGGCGACAATATAAGACTTCATAAGAAAAACAAAACACTCGACGTACAAAGGACTTCTCATCTCCTCATCTCATCAATCTCATCTTTATTGTAAAATCGTTTTATTGATTCGACAATATGTTTCGTATACTACTTTAACGCATCACATACACCATGAAAATATAATTATGTTAAATGGATAAAAATGTGATTTCTTAATTTACCAAAATCCTGGTACATATGTATGTTTGCCTGTAGTTCGGTGATGGAAAGTAGCAAAAACTTTAAACTTAGATTCCTGTCTTGATATTGAATCGAAAATATTCAAGCAACCATAATCTAATATCAATGGTTATAGAGATATGCATATGAGATATCAAAGTTTTAATTTTTTTTCAATATTTCTGATTTATTATTAACTATTAACTATCATTACAATAACTTATATCGATTTTAAAAAATTCGTTGCTTGTCGAATAAAATGATAAAAACCTTGAAAAAAAAAATATTTTATAAGGTTTTTGTCATTTTATTTGAGTTGTATTAAAGTAAATGAATTTTTCATTATCGATATAAGTTACTGTAATGATAGTTCAACTTTTTTCAAAAAAAAAGTCAAATATTTTGAAATAAAATGAATATTTTGATATTGCACATCTCCATTGAACTACTATTGATGTTAGTCATGGTTGCTTAAAAGTTTTCGCCGCATTATCAAGGCAGGAATCTACCTGTAAAATTTTTGCTACCAGCTATGAGACACCCCATAGAATCTAGGGAAATAAATCCCCACTGTATCAATTTCCTACCCTACGTCTATTTCGCAAAGCATGTGTCTCTAATAAAAAATACATACCTACCCTGTAGGATGCACATAACTCTTGTTTTTCATTTGGCAATATGCCCCTTGGAGGCGTGTCAGCAGGAAAGCCTTAAACTGTATGTCTACCAAACTAGGCATCGCTGCTCTCGTTTGCTCATTTTATTTGACAGTGGGGTTTGTTCTATTTGACAGTGGGGCTTGTTCTATTTGGCAGTAGGGCGCATTCACAAACCCCGACGTAATACAGCTCTGCGGACTGTCTACTTCCATGTTGGATAATCAACCTCACCGTGTACTGTTGCCTAAACACACACAGACACACCACGGTATCTCCTGCCACACAATCCCATCTTATCTGAGCAGATTAATTCTCCGCATACACATCCGTTCATTGTGAAACTGAAGACGATAATCTATTTGTGCCGGCTACAGGCAACGCACAAAAATACGTTAATTTACTATTAACCGGTCAGATGACGGAGCGCAGATCTGCGCTCCCTAGGCGAATTCGGCCTATTTTACCTGCGTTTTTAAAGCTTATCATTGGTTACATCTCAAGTTTTTGAATGAATGAACGAGTACTATTTGTCAAGTAACCTCATTAGCCGCGCGAACCGGACCAAAAATCATTCCAAATGTCGTCTTCGAACCGCGCATTAATTGTGTTATTTATCTGTTTAAAAAAGTGCTATTTTTAAATAAAAAATGTGTTAAAATTAAGTATTTATTCTTTGATATATTTAGAACGAAAATATTGAAATACAATATCTTTAGTGTTATAGCTTCCATGGTTTTATTCGATAAACATGTGCGTACATTTCTGACAGTAAATTTCGTTACTCATTTTCATAATTAATGAATAAGTCATTATTGTACAAGTAATTATTGAAGTCTGTATATTGAGAAACCAAAAGCTGCAACTTCTTAGCAATTATTGTTGATTTTTACATGAATCAAAGTGTTAAAAAACAGCAATCGTGCGCGAAATTGCGCGGCATCCGACCGGTTAACCTCGTCGATCATAAAATTTTCTAGACAAACGGGATATCTAAAAATTCTTTAAAGGCACACGTAAAAGAAAACTTTTCGACAAATAAAATAAAATGCCTTTAGCAAGAATGATACATATTATATGAAATGATTACGAATTCTTAAATTAATGAACACAGACATTTTTTAAATCAGTTTTCAGGACAGAAAATCTATTTAACGACGAGACGAAATACAATCGCGGACACGATGACTGTAGTTCCTCTCAGATTACGCCGTAATTCTTATCAGATCAAAAAATCATTTTTAATTTATTAATTAAAAGTTGCACGTTGTGGCACAAAAATATGAACAGTGTTTTATTTCATTTTTCAAGTCCTATACCTCTAAATATAACACCCTTAGGGAGCGTGTCTTTTGAATTTTTTGAACCCCTCCCTCCCCCTAACGTGGCTTTTATTTTAACCCGCCAAGTGGAACGTAGTTTTTTTCCTATTAATTCCGGAAGACATTTTGTGCTACTTTCTCTTACCAAAATTATTTTTAAATTATTGGTTGTGTGCTTACCGACCTACGCAGATTTATCGATCGCGTATCTGTACAATTTTAATTATGCCAAATAAAATAAATGAAAAAATTACGTAGACCCCCCCACACGTAGCCCAGCATAGCATTCTACCAAACCTTCCGCCCATTGATTGGGCCACGTGGTTTATGGACGCTCCCTTACTTATTTTAAAGATGAAATTATCCCGAAAATTTGTTTATTTTTCTTTATTTTAAATTTTGTCAAACAAACTGAAGAAAACCGACATCGTGGCAAATATCAAGGCAACCTTTAAGGCAATTTTTATGAGACGCCTAGCCATTTCGCAGATTGTTAATGTTTTAGCCATTGCAGGTAGCGTATTTAACAATTAAACGTTTGGATTCGTTGGGTGTACGGGATTGTAATCCGTATGGGACCCGGCGAGAGAACCGTTTTTTAAAGTTATTCAGTGTAGCCGAATACCTCAGGCTCGAGACATTCGGCTTAAATCGCACCTCAACAAAATTTGTAAGTAATTAGAAAATTTTAAATTGTTGTGTGGCGTTCGATATAACTTTTAATGGCCCAATTTGATGTGATGCCTACTAAATCACGTGAAATTGTTACATCAATTGTTTTCGTATTAAAAAACAAAAAATGTTATTCGATATTCTGAATACTTTCGAAATTGAGATTACGTGCATATATTTTAGTGATTGTTTAACATGATGATGATAAAGAATGAATGCAGAAAATTAAATTGATTTAAACATTATACCTGACGATTGATATTCAGGTGAAGGTGCTTTAAGAAAACAACTTTAGTTTTAAATTATTTCATTGGAGTAGACGTTTCAAAACTTGATGATTCTCAAAAGTTATATTCTATTACGAAAATGTATGGCCAAACTACCACATTCCCTCTCCATTACATAGGTTGCATATACTTGGTAACGAATACAGCGAATTTATTGACATGTTACAATTAAACTATTACGAGAAACTTTGTCAGTTTTGAGATGCTAATAATTTTGTGGTGACATTTATTAACTTCTCCCTGTAATAATGTTTCATTTCTAATTGAAAAATTCTCATTGAAAATATTTCTTAGAATAAAAATAATGTATTTATTTTCAATATTATTATTTATTTGTAGATACTTACTAATATTGTTATGTTGTTTTGAATATATTAATTTGTACACTAATCATTTATATACACGTCTAAGAATATCATCCTTTTTATGCCTTTGTATGAATAAATCAATTTTACCTCTCTATACCTTTATTATGTCATGTACTCGTATTTTGTCCTACTTATACAGGTATATTATTATTATATTTTAAATATGCGCCAACTAGATTAGGTTCGAAAAATGTATTAATCGGAACCGTTAATATATATATATATATATAAATAGTTCATAAAATTATAGTATTAATAACTGTTATAATGTATAATAAATCTAAGACCGTTATCCTATCTTCATAAATGTAAATTTTTCAGGAGGAAGAAAAAACCCTCCTAATTTTTTGTAAACGTATATACTTAAATAATTAATTTTTGCGAGTAAAATGAGGAGGTATTGGCGGTTCACGGTCGATATAACCATGTTTAAAAGATGACCAAAGCTATCCTTTTTTATAGGCTATATTTACTATAAAATCTAGAATTCATTACATTATGAATTAGTAACCCTCGATGACTGCATTAACTTTTTTGGATATTCCTGCCTTTGCTTTTATACTCCACGATTAATATTTGATCGAATAGGTTTCTGTCAGATTATAACGTGACCTAACTTGAGGCTTTCTCTGTCCACAGCCCTGTTCGCTGCCGTGGAGCACGGCCATCTAGAGAAGGCCAGGACCATCCTGGAATCCACGGACGTGGATGCCAACAGGTAAGTCATCCAATCCTTACAGACAGTCCTGGTCAAGATTTCAATAGTCATGGTCAATTCAGAATTTCATTCTTGTGTATTTTTGTACGAAACAAAAACCCATTGCTACACTAAGACTGGGTAATCGCTTCATCATTAATAATAATAATAGTTGGATCATTTGTATAGCGCCGATTTCGTTTTCGAGTACTCACCTCAAGGACGCTTCACACAAAACAACTTACTGACTAAAAACACTTATTTACTATTAAATATTTTTCACTAGATGCCATGCAAAAAATGGAATTAATATTTAAAACTATAATAGTTGGGAATACTAGAGAGAACCAGGTATTTTCGCGGAGTACATACTAGGAGTGGGAAACATTAAGTAGTGATGTAACGGTCTGATTCTATAGGTTTTTATATGATTGTATAAACAAATCTTTGATTTGTTTATACAATCATTGTTTTTTGAACTGTGGTAAGCTGTCTATTTGTCTCAGTTTATTTGGTGGTTTATTCCACAAATTTTGTCCAGCCACCGCGGAAGCACGGTCACCGAAATTGGTTTTGTGGACGCGATTTACTTCAACTAACCTATTTGTGCTAGATGTTGAACCCGAGCGAAGAGTTAGTTGTCTGTTCTTTGCGGAAAATGGAATGCAGAAGTCGGTAATGTATTGAGGGGCCATGTTGTGAATAGCCTTGAATATTGTGAGGCATAACTTATATTCAATCCTCTCTGTACATTTAAGTCAGTGAAGGTTTTGAAGATGGTGTGAGATATGCACAGACTTTGATACGCCGGTAATAAGTCTATACAGATTGTAGTTTGTTTATTTCCTGTTTCGGGAGATGTGCGTAGATACTATTGCAGTAGTCTAAGCGAGACATAACGTATGCATTTATTATTAATTTTGTTGCTTCTGTTGGGATGCTTTTACGAATAGATTTAATGCGGCGTAACTGTGAATACGTGATGTAACTAACAACTTACATGTATGTGTACTGCAGCGTGCGTCAGCTCGTATCTCTGCCACTTGTGCAGGACCCACGATTTCAGTAATGTTTACAGTAGCCACGTGCAATTCCTACGCGATTTATTTTAACCATGCGCTATCGAACATTGAGCTCTATAACAGTTCAGATTATTAAAGTAAATGCTTAATGCCCCAGCTAACTTCGAACAAATTCTACCTGTTTTTCTCTGAATGTAACACATTCTTATGTAGAGGACTTAACAATAACCATGATAGATTTTGAATCGTTTATCTTTATTTAAAATTAAATGGTTATGTGTGACAAATTCGTATTTTTCAGTTTTTAGAATTTCTGTTACTATGTAACAAAAAACTCATCACAAAGATTACGTCATCGCGTGTAAAAAATATTACCGTTTCAACATGGACACAAAATAACATATATCACAGTATACCCAGAACAGTAGTTTATCTCCGGCCTGTCGGCGAGTTATTAGCCTACTCTTGCGTTGACGCTAGGGTTGTCACTTTATTTTTACGCCCTTTCTTTTAACTCGTAGCGTCTGAGATTCCGACGCATAAGGTAGACACGAAACCCGAAAATTTCTGAAATTAGTATACCTGTTTCTGCACTTAAATTGCAAGAACGCTGATTAACATCAACGTAGACTTTTAAAAACTCACAGTCTTTGTGATAATCAACACACCCTTTTAGTAAAGCACCACAAACATAAAAAAGGCATTTTTTTCAGGAAGTGCATTTTTTTTCTAAAGCGGCGGCTGCGAGCGCGAATGGCACCGAAGGCACGGCCCTTACTGCCGCCGCCTTGTGCCCCCATATGTCAATGTGTGCGTCACAGGCGTGCGTACACGGAGCCGAGCACGCACGCACACATTCTAATGGGTAGCGGCCAGTTTGTACGAAGACGTATTACTGTTCTATAAAAAACAAATAAAACGCCATCTGCCATGTAAATTGATATCCACTTTAAGGCTTAGGTTAATTCTCCGCGTGTTATGATTTAATCAAGAACGCCTTACTAAATTATTCTGTGTACCCAAATAGACCCATTTACCAAGGTCTTAAAAGGGCAAACTTTTTAATATAAAAAGTTACATAGTAAGTAATTTTTTAACTTGTTTTTGCTTCTGTAAAAAGTGACCTTTGACCAAATTGAAAATCCCTATCAGTTGGTTCCATAATGATATCGCGTTTTAATCCCGCAATATACTTTCTTTATTAAATATTTCATCCGAGCGAAGAAATGCGATAATATTTTTGTGCAAAAACCATTTAAAAGCAAACGAGAATTTGTTTTAAAAAAAAATAGTAGCGTTTGCAAGTGAAACGTTTCATTTCACTTTGAAATTGATACAATTTTTATTTTAAAAAGGCTCGCTACGAAAATAAGGCTGACTTCATAATTCCCCGCGGGATTGGAAATAATCTGTTACTCTCTCGTTTTTCAAAGGCAATATTTTTCGTTTTTAGTGTTTGTTCACGTGGGTGTTATTTTTTTTATGTAACAACGTACAGTATTATTCGATCGCTAAAGAAAATAATTGTGAGAATTTTTTTATGATTTTTATTTGACAAAGGACTAACCTTACGTAGACTGTATTATTAATCCGTCCCGTGGAAGGTTTCAAATTTATACACATTTTTTTTATTTCATTTTTTACTATAACAGCATATTGATCTGCATTATTTCCTGAATTATACGTCGTAAGTGGGCACATGGAAAAATCCTCCTGGCAACTCCGGAAGGAAGACGGATGGTGGGTCGCCCTAGATTAAGCTGGGATATACAACAGAAAAATGTGTAAGAAAACAGAATAGGTCTGGACTGGTTGACTCATACAGAAGCAGCACAAGACAGGGAAAATGGAAACACCTTGCCGAGTCTTTGGACCCACGACCCTGCTAGAACAATGGAATGAAGATGATGATGATAAAAAAAAATTTACACTGCAATGAAACAACAGACCACCAAAATATATAGGCACGAATTAAAATAATTTTTTGGTACACAACCTGATGCCACGGTTGGTTCCAATACGTTTAACTAGTTTGAAAAAATTATAACGAATTTGTAAATATTGAAACAATTATGGAAAAGTCAAACATAGTACGCTTAAAAAGCATTATTAAATAAGTCGCGCTTTATTACAAAAAAGTGACCCATAAAAACCAAGTTTTCACAATACCCCCTTTCTCATTTTCGGGTTTCGTGTCTACGAAATGCTTCGGAATCTCCATACAACTTGATGAAAAAACCATTAAAAATTTGAAAAATCCAAAATTATACTGTAATTATTATTTTTTTAACGAAAATTTGATAGATCTTCTTGATCGTCGCCACTAGTCTACTTGCAAAGTTTCAGCTCGATTGGATCACGGGAAATGGGTTAAAAATCGATCCACAGTTTTTTGTCAGACAATCAATCAATCCGACGCCACGAGTTAATATAAAGGGAGTAAAAATACGTGTTTACTCAATAGACTCCGTTTAGAACGATTTTTTTAAAAAAACAAAGTCCAATGTTAAAAAATAAATACTTTAGCTGCGGTAATAAAGTGTCTTAAGAGGACATCCTTCCCCTTTTCTAGGGAAGGGATTTAGTTCATCTCTGTAAATTTCAATGATCTCTGTGAGATAACTTAACGCCAGGATAATATATCCACTATTTTATAAAAATAAAAATCTAACACTAACTTTAATCTTTTTTCGATGGATTTGGATGGATTCCTTCCCCCCTCTCCAGCGGCCAAACGCGTCTTTAATTCCAGTACAAGAGGCCCGAAACAAATAGTTCCTAATTACGGACCATTTCCACTGTGTCAACCGACCGTGTTTGCTTCCATTCGCGCCATTTCCCTTCGAAAGGTTTTTCTTCATTTGCCCAAATGACTACCCCTGCCTTCCGTCCCCAGAACGGCTCTCGGCGAGATCTGGGTCAACCGGCGGGGAGCGATCGCATCTGCCGGCCCGCGCTGCTGAGCCCTCCGGCCAAGACGCGCAAGATGGCGCTCTAAGGCGATTCTCAGGCAATGATGATGACTATTTTCAGCTCCCAATGTCATTTTCATCATTTTATACTATACAGGGTTATTTGTAAAACATTAATAACCTCATAGGACTGTATTCCCGCCTTGATTATGAGTCGAAAATGTTCAAGCTATCATGACCTAATATTAATAGTTATGGAGATATGCAACATCAAATTTGCATTATTTTTTTAAATATTTCTGACTTATTTTTTGTAAAACGTTGGACTATCATTACCATAACTTATATCGATTACGAAAAATTCATTTGTTTCAATACAAGTGAAATAAAATGATAAAAACCCTGAAAATTTCCCAATTGGAATTCGATGGTTTTTATTTTTTTATTTGACTTGTATTAAAGGGAATGAATTTTACATATTCAATATAAGTTACTATAATGATAGTCCAACATTTTACAAAAAATAAATCGTAAATATTGAAAAAAAAAGCAAATTTTGATATCGCATATCTTCATAACTATTGATATTAGGTCATAATAGCTTGAACATTTTCGACTCATAATCAAGGCAGGAATATACTGCCCTTCCAAGGAAGAAGGCAGTAACTACATTTTGCAAAGTTCTGAGATAATTGGAGTTTTATGTTTTTTGTGTTTTTTCGCCGTATGTTGAATTTTTTTGTTATTTTTTTCAAATATTTGAATGTAAAATAATGTCAAAAATAAGATAATACCTGAATGAGACATACAATTATTGAATTTAAATATTTAAATCAATAAAAGCCTTCTACCTTAGAATCTGCTTCAATGATAGTGTAAACTTTCTTAGAAACAAGGCAGTAACTACGTACTTACTGCCTTGTTTCTAAGAATCTTTGAAGTTTACTCTATTCAACTAGGCACTCATAGGATATTTAAAATCAGGATTCAATAAAAAAATATTTATTTGGTATAACATAGGTACGTGATTCTTTACAAAATTAATATTTTCTTTATTATTAATAATTAGATACGTGTACAGAAATAGTAATGTATTCATGGTTTATCTAAAGTATTTGATTTTTTTTTAATACAATTGTATCCTAATGAAGAGGCCATGGGCTCTGCAACATGTTGATATTTTTCAATACAATAGTGGTGAAAACTAATTAATTACATTTGATTTTAGTTTTTTTTTGCGTTTTTCATTCACCAAACTCAAAATTTGGATCTTGAACAGAGTCATACATTTGACTGACAAGAGATAATCTATTTGCACTTGGAATTATCGGCAATGATATTTCTTCATGGTGTAGCGTTTGTTTTGCCAACGCAATGTTTAAATCATTAGTTTCCACAAATGTAAAATTTTCGATTAAAGTGATATCGTTAATTTCCAGTCGACCATCCGATAAGTTCTCCGAAGATACATAATAATCGACATCATCCATTTTGGTGTCAATATTCTCAGAATAATTTGATGCTGAAAGAAGGAAGGCGTTATTAGATTTTTAAAGTAAAATACGATTCGAAGTATACAAAATATACGAGCATTAGATAATTACGGTGGTATAATAAAATTATAGTAACAATATTTTTGACATAAAATTAATTAATTCTATGTATTTAAAATTGTAATACGTCATCACAAATTCAACATAAAATATTATTCATAAATAATATTATTAGCAATTATGTTAATACTTACAGTTTTGTAAAGGAATTTGACCGTTTGGTGAACTGTTTTCATTTTGCATTTCCAGCGCCATTTTAACAATTTGTTTTGTTCTTGACGACATTTTAAGCACTTATTAATAAAAATTATATCATAAATAAATAATACCACTAATAATATATACTTGTATGGGTTTTTAGGGCTAACAACAATCTATCACCGCCCCACACTCGATCAGAATTGATCAGAATGATATGATTATTTTGACAGATCGATAAACATGAAGTTGTCAACAATTTAAATATTATATATTTCTTAGCAAAAAAGCAGCAACTACAGAAGGTATCTGCATTTACTGCTCTTTTGCTAAGATTTAAGTGTTGTTTTTGTAGATGACCATTTTTTTCTTATCAGTTTTTTCCAGTTTTTTTTAATAAAAATGCCTTTTGAGTAAGATATTAAGAAAATTAACAAAATTATTCACCAGATGGCATTCACAACTACATTTTGAATTTTTTGTTAGTTACTGCCTTCTAGCTTGGAAGGGCAGTATAGTTCTGCGAGGTTATTAAAGAAGAAAATTTATTTGAACGTGTTGAGTATCGCTTTGAATAAATAATTTGTTCGATGTTTATAGCGTTAACTTCGTGGTTGGACATAATTATTATAATTAAACAACTTTGTTTTAAGCGCTTAACTAGTAACTCTACGTCTACCGATACCGTCTAAGTCTTTCGCTACCACCGTATCTTCATCAGATGGTGATGAAGGTACCTAATGAATACCTCATACACCTGATGAAGATACGGTGGTATCGAAACCGGTAGACGTAGAGTTACTAGCTAAGTGGTTAATACAAAGTTGTTTACTTAAAATTAATTAATAATTTGTGATAATATAATTCATAAAAATGATGTTTGTTTTCACCACTTATGTATTGAAAAATATCAACATCTTTCAGAGCCCATTGCCTCCTTCGCCTAACAAATCGAAAATCAAAGTATAGTTTCGGGACGTACCCGTCTCTTCGTCAGGACCAACACTACACTACTATGTTCACAACAGTATACACCGCAACCGGTAGTACTGTTAACCTTTCACCAATATTTCGTCGCTGTATATATAATAAATCCGTGACGTTTAGTACAGATAAGAGAATAAAAACTGTTTTAAAAAATAATTGCACAGGCTAGATTTATAAAAAATATTTTAAATAATTACTAGGCAGACCTTCCAGATGAACGACAATGTTTTTTTAGTATATCTCCATTATTTATATGAAAAATTGAATGTTTTTTTAGTATATCTCAATTATTTATATGAAAAATTGACAAATTGACAAAATGAAAAAAAAAATTGATTCGTGTATCTCAGAATGTACTAAACGGCACATAGGATTTATTATATATACAACGACGATTTATCACAAGCGTGTTTTCTTTTCAATGACTAGTTTGCACTATCTGGTAGTGGTTTATACTTATTTAACTTATAATGTCTAACCACAAAGTTAATGCTTTAAGTATTAAAAATATTAAGAATAATAATTAAGTATATACTAACATCAAAACAAATTTAAATTATAACTATTTTTAAAAAGGACCTGGTTATTTATAATATTCGATTTACTATTACACTTTTTCTTATTGCCAAAATTTCTAATTTAACAATTCATAATGTGATTCTGTATAATTTGTATGCAAAATTTGTAAACCCTTATCAAAAGAATGATCCACAGCCAAAATATGATTAGAAAATTCTGAAGAATTATTGCTACGTAAACACCTCAACTTTATTTGTTTCGGCTTTTTTCGGATTGCTATTTTCAATAATTTTCGGTGTTTTTAAATAAATAGAACAAAAATAGTTTAAGATAAATTCAAAAAAAAAAATTTAAAGCATAAACAATCACATTATGTTTAATAAAACGTCGTTTAAATAGGCCATCTCGGTTTCGTTTACAGAAGTGAATTGTACCCAATTTTAGATAGCTTTATCAAATATGTTATGCTTTATGTCGTGAATGCATAGTGATATTAAAATTTGGACCATCAAGTGATTTAAAATAACCCCACAAAAATAATCCAAAGGAGTCAAATCACAACTTTTTGAATGCCATCTAACGGTTGAATTTCTTGAGATTATCGATTCACCAAACTTTTCTTGCAATCGTGTTGGAACTAGGGAATGCAATCCCGAATACTTTTTTTGTTTGTTTATAGAGCTGAATAGCAATTAACGACAACGCCTTGCATTTTCATATCAGAAAATTTAGTAAAATGCTCATTATTAATAATTGCATTAAAGTTTTTGTAGGCGTTTTTCCAAACATCAATCATTCAATGTAGTAGAGTAAAAACTACTAACTAGTAGTAGTTTTTTTACTATGTTAGGTTGATAAAATATAGAAAATATTATCCAAAGCTATTTTCATTATTTGAATGTGACATGAACATAAGTTTTAAGTACTCGCTACAAACTCTATAGACATATACAATTAAACATAAAAAATACTGATCAATCCCGATAATCTCGTCCGATTTTTCGGTTCGGGATTGATCTCGTAAAATGCCTCGAGATCTCGCGGGATCGGGATTGCATTCCCTAGTTGGAACCACATGTCTTTGAAATCAAATTCATCCAGTTTTGGCCACAAAATTCTATTAACATCGATCGATATCAATCGCTCAACAATCACCGATAACTGTATTTCCAGCGTCATTTTGACAAAAATATGGTCTGATGATACCACCGTGCAGTGATCCTCTGAATGTGAAGACTTCTCTCGAAAGTCTTGTGGATTATTTTCACAGTCAAAACGACTAACTAACTAACCATCACGCCGTCTCCCCGCAGGGGTAGGCAGAGAGGATTGAACGCCACACTCTTCTATCCTGGCACACCACTTTTGCTTCGGCCACAGTCAAACATCTTCTCATACAAGTTCTTCGGTTGTTGCGGCTTTTAACGGGGCCATCCTCAAATACTTGTATTTGTATCTGATCGTCTCAGGTCTTTCGCGAACGCCCACTATTCCTGTTGCCTTCAACACTCGCCTCATATATTTTCTTAACCATCCTTTCCTCGTTCATACGTTCCACATGGACAAACCATCTCAGCACTCCTTTCTTTATTCTATCTATACCACGCTATAGCCAGCATTGCATTCACGTCTAATTTGCAATACGCAAAACGACAGTTTTGCGTATTGACAAAGCCATGTAACCAAAAATGTACTTCATCTGAAACGACAATTTCTTTACGAAGATTACGATCAATTACAAGTTGAACCGCGGTCCAATCAGACGACAATGTCTTTAGGAAGATTACGATCAACGACAAGTTGAACCGCGGTCCAATCAGCAAACTCACGACGACTACGACATTGGTGAATGTTGCGCTGTGTATAGTGATCACTTAGGCCAGCTCACACAAGTCGTAAGCCCTGGGCCATCCTACAAAAATGTTTCTCATATAAATAGTTTCGTCTCTTCTCTGTGAGACTTACGTAATTTAGCTTCATCTCAAATACGGTTCCAGCTAATCTATAACTAGACTACCGCTACCGGTAGTTGACGAAAGTCTTTCACTTCACCCCCTTCAAGGTTACTCGATCCATTCCCTTCCTTCCTGCCTTTCGTCGCGGCATCTAACACACGAACAAGAGTCCCCCGCGAGGGCTAAATGTATTTTTAACTCTCATAAAAACTTTCATCAGCTCCATCGCCGAATTAAGGTAATACTTGCCACCTCGTCAGGCCACTTACCGATGGATCCCTTCATCTTAGGACCCGGGAGACCGAAAGTTTACGACCTCAGCGCAACGCGTCATCAAATGGTTTCGTCCTCGGTTCTTACGTCGAAATTTTATATATAAGATTAATAAATTTTAATCAAGAAAATGTAGGTATTTTTCAAAAAATATTTATTTACCACCGGGATACGAACCTGGAACTTCTTCGATACGTTAAGGGGTTACGTGTAGTCAGAGGCGCAAAAAAATAGACTTTTTCAAAAAAAAATTTTGAACGGATGTTTAATGTTTTGATTTAATACATAATACCAACGTTTTACACTATATTTTAAGTAACTGTACCGAAAATTTCAAATAAAATTATTAATACTGGACCACGATAGAATCTCGATTATTGACTCCTGTTTTGCGAGTAGTGCGTCGCGGTGTCCATCAGTGCTTCTTAGTGGTTTATCTAAATTTAATGAAACAAAAATAAATTAGTAGTTTAATAGTTTATCTTGTGCTTAATCGAAGCTTTTTTATTTTCTTTCAAATTTAGCAAAATGACGGTCTTTGAAAGCTTAATTATGAATTTTGAGGTAAAAAATCACTCATTTATTATTTATAAAAAAAAAGTTTAAGTCGAAAAAAAAATCCTTCGACTAAGCACAAGTTTTTAATGCCTAAAACATGATGTTTAAATTTCATTTAAATCTGTCGAATAGTTTTTAAAATATCGTGGACACCGCTTTTGAAAACGTTATTTTGAGAAAAACGCGTTTAAAGTTTTATGCATAAATAATTAATACAAATAAAATTTAAAAAATTACTTTCGTAGAGTCGTCTATTTCTGGTACATATAATACATCTTTTGCCGATGTATAAGCCTCCAAGATGTCGATTTTTTTTTATTTACGTCTCATTTTGCCTCCTCGAGTGACCTGATTTGCACGTTGGTCAGCAATCTCTATGCGCTCTATATCGAGTTTTTCAGCGTACCGGTGTGCATTAGGTCCATAATTTAATCCTATCCATTGGCAATCATTAATATTCCTTGCATACCTTCATGACGTTTCATTATAAATTTTTGAAAATGATTATAATACACGCACAACTACCTATCGATTGCTGGATTTCACTGCCACTGAATTACTAACACTAAATCAAATCTCAGTTAGCCTTAAGGGTCTTATGTCTAAAAGTAGAAGTATAAAAGAAATTTCATACATTATTTTTAGAATTAATCAGGTAAAAACCGCGTTCCATAGCAATCGCCCCGTTCGTCAGCCCGGCCGGCTCTAGTACCGTCCGCGTGTCGGTACGGGCGGCAGCAGAGGGCCCTACAGTTATCGTTGGATATCTTTTAAACTAATAACCGGATCGAGTTGATATTTTCTCACAATATTTTTGAAACATTTTGCTTTAAGAAAATACCAAAAAAAAATTCGATTTTTTAAAAATCCTGACTACACGTAACCCCTTAAACTGACCATCTAAAATTAAGAATCATTTTAGACTTGTGTAAGTAAGTAGTCTTTTGTAAATTATACATTTGCTAGCTGCAAAGCTGGTTGAATAATATTTGGGATTTTTTTAGCTATTAAATTAGAAATTTCATTATTTATAAATACAATTTTTCTCCAATGTTTTTCAGTATCAAATATTGAAACTTTTTATTTATCACAATTTTCATTACAATATAAAAGTGGTGAAAACTAAGTTTATTTTGATTAATTATATTAATAATGTCACCACACCGACCGTTACATCACTACGTAATGTTTCTCACTCCTAGTATGCACTTCGCGAAAATACATGATTCTTTATAGCACTCCCAACTTTTATTTTTAAATGTTAATTCCATTTTTTAAATAAGTGATTTAAGTCGGTAAGTTGTTTTGTGTGAAGCGCCCTCGAGGTGAGTACTCACGAAAACGGCGCTATACAAATGATCCAACTATTATTATTATTATTAACCCGTCTAAAATGACCGTATTTTTACATGCCGGTTCCTAAAATCTGTTCCTCAAATACTACAAGTATTTGAGTATGGCCCTGTTAAAAGCCGCAACAATCATAGAACTTGTATGAATGTGGCTGACGCAAAAGTGGTGTGCCAGGATAGAAGAGTGTGGCGTTCAATCCTCTCTGCGTGGAAACGGCGTGATGGTTTGTTAGTTCCTAAATAATAAGTATTTATTTACTTATAGTCGTTACATTTACATTATTTATAGTCGTGACGTTATATTAAATGTACTATTCTAAACCCTGGCGATAGGGCGGAATATGAAATGGTTCGCGTCTTTGCTGAGTCATATATATACTTTTTTTAACGTGTAATGCAGGCTCGGCGACAGCAACATCGCTATGGTTGCTGCCTTTGGGTTTGCTGGCCCGGGGTTCAAGCCCCATCTCCGGGCGTTTAATTTATTATTTTAGCCGCGAATTCGAACGAAATTACTGACGTTACACGAAGTTACGGGGACAGACAACGAAATTATTATTATTATGTTTTATTTATAATTTTACGCTTCAACAGGCCAATAGGCCCAATGACAGAAGCGAAACACATCACAAAATACCCAGACTTGAGGCATCTTTTATTTGGTGAGTGAGGCAATAAAAAATTGGTCGAAAATTTATTTACGAGTATTACTTCTTAGCTCATTTGAATATATCCATACGTGTTTTTTTAAATATTTTCTCTTGTTGAATACTTTTTCACTGCTTAATTTTTTTTTTATAATATTCTGTTTCCATATATTGTTGTTTCTTTTTACTTTACCTTTTCTGTGAATTTATTATTTATTTGTAATGCATACTTACATGTTAACCAAAATAAAAAATATTAATGTTGCAATTTAAATCATTCTAAATATTGGGTTGGATAAACTGTGGGGTCGTATCCCGGTGGTACCCAATTTCTCTAATTAAATTATATACATAATTTGTTTTAATTTTGATGAACTTTGTTCAATAATGAAACATCACAATAAAATGTCTAATAAAAAATAAACTCGTACTTTGTAGCGATATAAACAATTATTTAAGAGTAGATACTGTATAACGTTCCTGACTTTAAGCTAATCTTCATGGCAGTCTAGGACACGTGCTTACATAACTGTGGGGTGGTGGGGGCAATCATTAATAGTGAGAAACGTTAGGGCGTGAATTCTCTACCCTTAAGGCACGACCCTTAAAACCTACATCTGGTGTGTGTGTGCCTACTTATACACGCACAGAGTCACTCGCTGTCATAAAATACACACATTGAAGGTACTCCAGAGTAAAGAAAGGAACCATATTGGAAATCAGGTACCTTACGTCCAAATTCACAATCGTATATAAAGGGTGTATCATAGCTAGTAGCAAAAACTTAACACGTAGGTTGCTGTCTTGATGTTCAAGTAACCATGACCTAATATCAACAGTTATGGAGATTTGTAATATCGATAAAAAAATATTTTTTTAATTTTTGCAAGGTTTTTATCATTTTATTCGACTTGTATTAAAGCGATAAATTTTTCATAATTGATATAAGTTACTGTAATGACAATTCAACCTTTTGCAAAAAAATTAATCAGATATATTGAAAAAAAAAATGTAAAATTTGATATTGCATATCTCCATAACTATTTATATTAGGTTATGGTTGCTTGAACATTTTCAACTAGTTATCAAGGCAGGAATCCACCTGTAAAGTTTTTTTAATTAGCTGTGAGGCACCCTGTATTTATTAATTGTCATTAATTAAAAACTTTTTACAAATCACTTGGAGTAACTTTACGTCTATCGGTTTTGATTCCATTTGTATCATGGTCAGGACGGACGCATACTAACCATCCATTACCCATTTTGGTAAACAGGTTAATTTTTGAACAGGGGCGTGGTCACAGTTATGGTGAGGGTAATTGACAAGTAGACACCGAAATGGAGAATATCAAACATCGGGTTATTGATATATTCAAAAATTATTTTTTTACTAGAATAAGTAATAGATACTTAGTATGCGTCCATCTTGACGAAGATACTGTGGTATTGAAACCAGTAGACGTAAAGTTTCTCCAAGTGATTTATACAAAGTTTTTAATTAAAATGAATAACCAACCACAAAGTTAACGCTATAAAACATCAAAAAAAAATTATTATATTATTATTAAAAATATATGAATTCAGAAGTTTTGAGACGAGTTGGCGTGGGGAGAGAGTTGTTGGCCAATATTAAAATGCGAAAGATGGCTTGCTTGGGACATATTCTCCGTAATGATAAATATGGTCTGCTGCATCTCATTATGGAAGGAAAGATTGAAGGTAGTCGCGGGTCAGGTGTCCCGGCTGAGAAACATCAGATACATGGAGTGAAGGGACTATCCTGGCTAGCAGAGGACAGAGAAGCCTGTGCCAAGAGTGATAGGCGACTATCCCGGCTAGCACAGGACAGAGAAGTCCATGCCAGAGTGATCCGACGCCGGGGGGACCTGACATGGCACGAAAAGAAGAAGAAGAACAGATATTCGCAAAATATCTGCAGTCTCATCTGGGAATTAGAGTCCCTGGAGTGGAGATAGCCGTAGTAGAAAACGACGATTTGAAAAGCGTGAAATCTTGTCCGGAAATTTAAAAAATATAATTTGTTAGTCATTTATTTGACGGTCTGCTGTTGCACACAATTAGAATCTATAATATTTAAAAAAGTAACCCATAAAAACCAAGTTTTTATGATACTCCCTTTGTAAAATATAACAACAATTAAAGACGAATTAAAACATATAACATAACGCTAAACTTACAGTAATTTAATATATTTCTAAAATGTCAGATGATTTGAGCTTTGATAAGACACTTCATGCTTTGAAGATTAAATTCTAAAAACATTTGTCAGTCAATTTAGATTTCGACATTCGTAGTGAAGTACCTATTATGCATACCGACGGAGTAATTCAAATTTAGAAAATATTCCGCGACGTTATCGGGCCGCCGTAATCAAACTTTTCTAATGATTCCAATTTGAAAAAACCAATAAAATTTCTAAAAATCCGAAATTATACTATAATTATTAATTTTTTTTAACGAAAATTTGATAGATCTTCTTGATCGTCGCCACGAGTCTACTTGCCAAGTTTCAGCTCGATTGGATCACGGGAAAAGGGTCAAAAATCGATCCAAAGTTTTTTTTGACCGGAAGCCGGCAAGCAAGCAGACGCCACGAGTTAATATAAGGGAGTAAAAATCATCAAGAAAATAGGATCGAATGTCTGAAAATCTTATTCCAGCACACACGCTTTTCTTTCACACCTCACACACACGCACAAGGACAAAGGGCTTGGTAGTGGTAGATCAGTGCTAGGCTGGTGGTCAGATTACAGATTAAACATGCTATGTTTGCCGGAACAGGAAGTGACGGTATGCATTAATTAAAATATTTATTTTTTTCGAAAATTTTCCTTCCTGATAAGATACTGTCGAACGAATACACACTTATTAATGCTTGTTTATTATTTATATTATTTTTCCTTATCTATATATGTGACGTATAAAAGCAAAGGCAGCTATATCCAAAAATATTTAATGCAGTCATCGAGGATTACTAATTTTGTAATGAACTGAATTCGAGATTTTATAGAAAACATAGCCTATAAATTTATTTATAAAAATGGTTTTGAAAGGGATAGATATCTAGATAAAATCTAGAATTCAGTACATTTTAAAAACTTCGGTGATTGCATTCAAAACATTTATATATATTTTGGGTATAGCTGCCTTTTAAAGTTTTATACCGCATATGTGGGGTATAAAAGCAAAGGCAGCAATATCCAAAAAAAATAAAAAATGTTTTGTTTACTAATTAATAATGTACTGAATTCTAGATTTTATGTGTCTTTTCTTTCCACATTCATGTTTCCTATAAATTTATAATAATCTCGCATACAGTAAATTATAAATTAGTAATCCTCGATGACTGCTTTAATTTTTTTTTGGATATTGCTGCATTTGCTTTTATACTACACATATAATACAATCGTAATCTGACTTTTATTTAATTAATGTATATTATAGATGTCTCACAGAGACGAAACTGTATTTTTTATCATGGGAAAGTAGTTATAGAAGTCTTTTGGGTGTACATAGGGCTTACGACCTATCGTACGGCTGGCTTAAGTGATCACTTTACACAATGTAACGTTCGCCATTCCACCCATGATAGAATATATTATATATATGTTTACTATTTTTTTGTAAGTCGTATATATTTAAATTGCGTGCCACGCTTTTCATGTATGTCGTAACCATCCTCCACGCAGCCTGCCCCAAAGCATTTTCATTCCCCCTAAATGCCCACAGATGTCGCTAATGAGACCTCTACAATTGATTACGGAATTTTTTGACAGCGATATTCTTTTTCTGTGTAATGAAAATTCATCCGAATTACTAGCATTACACTAGGATACGCCAGAAACATTATTTCAAATTTTTATTAAATTCCTTTTTACCAATTTTTTTCAATCAGAATATTTTGAGTTTGTTCAAATCTTTCAGAACGGTGCTGGATTTTTGTCACAGAGACATCATTAATCAATGAATGTATATTATTGATGTCTCACAGAGACGAAACTGTATTTTTTATTATGAGAAAGTAGGTATAGAAGTCTTTTCTCTGTGATGTCTCTGTGACAAAAATCCAGCACTGTTCTGAAAGATTTGAACAAACTCCAAATATTCTGACTTTTATTTATTCGCTATTGCAGAAGAATCAGTTTGTATGTATACCTATTCGAATATTATCAGTTGGTTTACCTAGGTCGTGTTAGTTTGTACAAGCCATCTACAGGTACAATCGGTGTACTTGTTCAACACTATTGTGGTCTCTATATCTGCTGCACATCAAATAAACCAATCTCGGGACGTTACAGAGCTTCGATTCTCTCCTTTGCGTGGGGAGAAGTAACCGTGGAGACCACGTGTACAATGACGTCACGCGGCGATAACATCAACACCGCAACCAGCCCTCTGTGCCACCCGGAGCCGCCGTCCCGCCGGGGCAGGCAGAGATCGCGTGCCCGGGCGAGCCAGACAGCTGCCGTGCTCGCACGGTGGCTGGCCAAGTAATGGCGTGTCCTATCATCTGCGCCTTTAAAGTTTCCCTTAATCGGCTTGTTTTTCTTTCCACCCCTAATTGGCACAGTTTTAGGCAGTAGCGTGTCTCGTGATCAGCTGACGCGCCGATAAATTATTGTTGTAACTAAAGCCATGTACTCACTAGGGGACAAATAGCGCAGCATTCCGCGCGGCATGTCGCATCAACATCTACGCTCATGTTTCGGGGACAATGACGCGGTCATTTGACGTGTACACACCGGGACTCACATATCTTGTCGCGGAAATGTCACCCGATGAGGTTATGATGACAGCTGCGGTATCTATTTACACTTCGTCATTTAGCGAAAACGGGGTTCCGCGCAATTCGAAATGTTTTTTTGGGTCACAATTTCAAATTAACGAGGTTTTACTGTAGTAAATTGAATATTATTAAAAACAATGTCCTTTTTGCAAATAATTATTGCTTTCCACGCGTCGCGGAAATGTCGCCCTATGAGGTTATGATGACAGCTGCGTATCCATTTATGTTAACGAGTTTATCGAAACGTAAGAGGAGAAAAAGGTGGTGAATGCGAAATTATTTCGTTTCCCCACATTGTCATCTTGACAGATACAGCGCATGCGTATTCACTTGTAAACATACCACGTGGTACTGATGCTCCGCGTTATGTCACAGTGAGCTCGCTCGGGTACCGTGAGCATGGCAACGTTGCCACGGCACGTAGAAATGCCGCGCTATGTTGTGCGCGGCGTCGCGGAACAGTGCACGACGTTGCAACATCACGTAGACTCTATGCCGCGCGTGCTGTTGAAGGACAATTGTCCCCTAGTGAATACATGGCTTCATTCGTCGCTTAACAAGAACTAAATTCCGCAGGCACTTGCGTCATACAAAATAACGTCATAAAAAAGTACTTAATGAAGAAGAAGCGAACCTCGGTCACGACGTGAAATCAAGGCCCTGTTGTAGTGTTCGAAATGCCTTAGATTACGTGCAGTTCTCTTCGTTTTTAGAATGTCGTAACAATCACGTATATATTACATTTTCAAGGACTCTCCCAAAAATTTTATGCATTGATTTATACCTTTTATAAAAATGATTATCTTAATAATAAAATAAAAAAACTGTAAAAAAGTTGTCAATTTAGATAAATTATATAAGCCTCTCAAAGACTTTTATATGAGATTCGTGTAGGGAAGTCTTTACAAGCTGGCCCAGGGCTTGTGACCTGTACTAACTGGCTTGAGTGACCACTCTAAACATTGCAACGTTCTATGGTTTCACCTTAAGAACATCCACACATTATCAACATTTTGAAAGCTCTTTATATAGGTTATTTATCTGCCTTATTTTAAATATTTGATGCAACTATGATGTAGTCATCTATAGTCGGAAATTTGTAATTCCCATGAGATATCGCCGCTAGTAATGATACCTTTATCTATATTTTGAAGTAAAGTATAAGTATTTTCAGGCGTATTCTATTGTATATGGTTAAAAATTCGTAAGAATATCATATATTATATACACATTAAAAAGAACATTGCTTCATAATTTACTATGCAAAGTGATCGCTTAAATCAGCTAATACACGTCATAAGCCCTGTGGCCACCCCGTAAAGACTTCCATACATATTTCCCATATAAATAACTTCGTCTCTGTGAGACCTCTATAATTTTTCTTAATAAATGATTTTCCTACTTTCACCAAGGCGCTTGTGTGGAAAATCTTTGGTCGATAGAGTGAGGAATGAACAAATTAGAAGTGAATGTAATGCTCGTTGCAGTGTGGTGGATAGAATAAAGAAAGGAGTGCTGAGATGGTTCGGTCATGTAGAACGTATGAGCGAAGAAAGGATGGTTAAAAAAATATACAGGCAAGTGTTGAAGGTAACAGGAATATAGGGCGTCCGCGAAAGACCCGGCACGATCAGATTCTACAAGTATTGGAGGATGGCCCTGTTAAAAGTCTCAACAACCGTAGAGCTTGCATGAGAAGATGTGTGAATGTAGCCGAAGCAAAAGTAGTGCGCCAAGATAGAGGAATATGGCGTTCTATCCTATCTGCCTACCCCTGCGGGGAAACGGCGTGATGGTTAGACAAAATTCAGTAATTGTTTTCTTAAAACATATGTATGTTATATGTGCATATAAAAATATTGATAAAAAAGTAACCCATAAAAACGAAGTTTTTACAATACTCTCTTTCTCATTTTCGGGTTTCATGTCTATCTCCATACAACTTGTATGAAAAAACCATTAAAAATTTAAAAAATCCAAAATTATACTACAATTATTATTATTTTTTAACGAAAATTTGATAGATCTTCTTGATCGCCGCCACGAGTCTGCTCGCAAAGTTTCAGCTCGATTGGATCACGAGAAAAGGGTTAAAAATCGATCCAAAGTTTTTTCGCCAAGCAAGCAGACGCCACGAGTTAATATAAAGGAAGTAAAAATTGTTGTCGCTAAAAATGAATAATAAAAATATTTTCAAAAATGCTTTGTTTTATAAATAGTCTTATCAAATATTATTACGAAAATACCTACATATTTCATATTTCATAGGCATTGGAAAAGCCACTATTATATCAAGTTATTGTCTTTGTATCGGGCGGCGAGTTATGGCCGCATTAAAAAGGCAATAAGGGTCCCGCAAAATGAGGCCGATTAAAACCAAACACTTTTTATAAATATTACCTCTAACATTTTTACTAGCTTTTTCATCGCTTTTTCAATACTTAAAGTTACATTTTTCCGTAAATTTAGTTTATGATACTTTTTTATTGTAATAATTAAACAAAAAATATTTACGATGTGGCAG